>BQNB010035721.1:0-46317 GCA_026074375.1 Tanacetum coccineum | reverse complement strand
TTTTTGTCTTTTCATTCAAAAACCAAAAAGTTAGGTAAAACTACATAGGCAGCTTTTTCATTAAGCTTTTTCATTAAGAATTTGATTTTCAAAATACTTTTTAAGAATAGATTTAGGTAGCTTATTAGTCAAACTTTAAAGTAGTATAAGCCAAAAGTCCATAAGGATCCTTTAGCTTATTGAAAAATAAGCTCAAAGTTACCTTAAGGGACTGTTTGGTAAACAGTTATATCAAAGTGCTTATTTGTGATTTTTAGCTTATTGCCATAAGTTTTTGTTTAGTTTCTGTCTTAACTAGCTTATTAGGTTCATATTTAGTAGTTCATAGCTTATTTAGGTTAGGTTCTAGCTTATTTTAGCTTTTCATAGAAAAACCAAAAATATCAAAAATAGCATAAGTAGCTTTTTCATTGTGCTTTTTCTTAGCTTAATTGGATTTCAAAATGCTTATGGTTTGTTGTTTAGAGTAGCTTACAAGCTGAGCTTTAAGGTGGTATAAGCTAATTTTCCATAAGGTTCTATTTTCATGCTAAAAAATAAGCTCAAAAATAGATAGACAGTCTGTTTGGTATGCAGTTTAGTAATAAGTGCTTATTAGTGCTTTTCAGCTTATGGCTTGTGTTTTTTGTTCATTTCTAGCTTAGAGTAGCTTATTAGGTTAGTTTTAAGTTAGTTATAGCTTATGTAGTTCTAGCTTTAGCTTATACCCGTTTTTAGCTTATCAAGTTTTAACAAAAGCTTAATTAAGCTTTTTGTTTGTTTGTGAAGCTATTTTCAGCTTAAATTTCGATTTTAAAAAAAATTTGTTTTCATTAAAGTTGTTAGATTTTCTAAGCTTTATAACTTTGCTTTTCAAAGTTTTTGCAAACAAATAAAAAAAGGGAAGAGGGGAAGTTGTGGGTGAGCAGGACTCGAACCCACAACCTCAACCCTCCTCAACCTTTATAAGCCTCAACACACACATCCCTCACCAACGTGCCCTTGGGACTTTTACGTCCAAGTTTGCAAATACAATTCTTTTAACCCTATTTTGAGATTTAAGTATAATAAGCACTTCGAGTGCTTATTTGATTTTTCCCGGCTTATCTAGTTTAGAACTTTAGGATTTCTCATTTTTCCTGCATCCTGCTTATCATAAGCTATTTTTAGAAATTTTCTAAGATTTTTAGCTTAAAGTTTTATATTTTTCGTGAATTAATTTTGTTTAAAACTTTAAAAAATCATAAAAAAACAAAAAAATAATCAAAAAAATAATTTTCTTTTTTATTAAATTTTCTTTTATCATATTCTAGGCTTAGGTTGAAATTTACTTTCGTAGGGTTAATATTTTGAAAGTCCATTTTTTAAAGAACGAGATTTCGTTCCTGTTATCGTTTTCTTCATTTTTAAGCTTTAAACACTCTCGGTTTAGAATTACCTTAGCATTTTCTTTTTAATTAGTCATATAGGATTAGAAAAAGTTTAGAAAAGCATTTAGGATTTAGTTTTAGTTCAATTGCTTATTTGTCGCGTTTTCTTAATCCCGTTAACGTTATTCGTAGTTAGCTTTAATCATGCCTTTATTTGCTCACTATTAGGATTTTAGAAAACAATCATCTTTGAACCAATTCAAGTCATTGTCCAAATAACAAACAAGGTCTTAATTTCATAAGTCTTTGTGAAAACGACCAGGTAATCACTTACCGGTAAACGTGAGATATTTTTGTGTAGATTTTTACTTTAAATCTTTGTCCTCAATGATTTTTAGTAAATTTCTTTATACTTTGGATATTATTACGTATATATAACTTTACATGTATCAATACACTACCGGTACACTCATATAATTTTAAACTGACACCAGTGCTCCAAAAAATGCAACGAAACCACATATACACATTCATTACGATGGAATAGATACATATGATTGCTCACTCCTTAACTTGAGAAAGCTAAAGGTAAAATTATCTTGGGTATCAAAACATGGATACCTGAATTCCTAAAGATCTAGAGGCGAACCTTATATTTTTAGGGTAGAATTTTAAGGGTTTTTGTGCTAGTCATTTAAATTCATATCCATGAGACGCTAATAACACTCGGTTTTCGTCGGTATGTGTCATAATTATTTTAAAAAAAAATTGGTTAAAATTACTTTCTACGCTATGCTTCGATATATAACTAATTATTTTAAGGAATAAACAAATGGCGATTGAAGGAATAGTTTCTAAGGCTTATTTCCCCCCACACTTAAGTTAAACATTGTCTCTAATATTTTTAAAAGTACCTGTAAAACGAATAAAGGGAAAAGAAAACAAGTAAAAGAAACTAGTACTCCCCTGGTTTGCTCAATAATGGAGAAGAAACATGTTATAACTGGTTAAATCGTCCACCAAGAATCGTCATATGGAAACTTCCTAAGAACTTCCATGCTTCTTCTCATCAAATATAACCTGTAAATCAAAGATAAAGACAACTACACCTGGCGTAAAATCAGCGGGATATGATATATACAATGAAACTTTTAGGCTGACTCTATGAAAGCAGTAAAGATATGATGAAAGTGATGATATATTCATAGGTTTCTGCAGGTTTATAAGAAAAATACAAAGTTTGGATATTGTACAAATCATTTTTCGAAAATAATAGAAAAAATTCGAATTTTCACAGGCTTGGAGACGCGACGCCGTCAGGATAAATCCTGACGCCGTCTCCATGCTCTGTGAAAATTTCACTTTTGTTTTTCTTGAAAAATTTCCTGCACGCAATTCTATTAGTTATTCCTTGTGTAAAATACTGCATAAAACCTGAGATTAATCATTACAATCATATGACTCGAAACTGATGCGAATTAATCTAAACAATTTATTTTATATGTTTGAATTGGTTCTTATAAACCGGATATTTTCCCCTACACTTATTTGATGCAAAATACCTTTGATTGTTAATAAGTCGAAGTTAAAAACAAAACAAAGCATGATCACAAATGATTCAAACATAAAAGAATAAACAATAAAGAGTTAAAACATAAGACACTCCTAAATGCGGGAAAATTAATATTGGGTTGCCTCCCAAAGAGCGCTTTTGTTTATTTATGAGTCTTTTAGCTAGACTCGAAATCACACGTCTAGGTGTCATGGAAATGATCCAAGTCGATGATCTCTCTTGGATTCTCTTTTTCAGAAAGTTTTCTAGAGGTGGGGATTGATTGGAAGGTTTTGGTGAACTCTTCTCCATCCGGATCAATTATCCTAATCTTGGCATGCCATGCCCCGTCTCCATTTTTGGGTGGTTTGTCCCAGTTGATTGGGTTCTCTGTTAAGTCTTTTGACTCCCACATGTTTCCCTTAAGGTTAATGGGTAAAGCCCATAAGAATCTACCATTTTCTAAACACTAGGACATCTTTAAATGGATTGAGTTCGGTGTCTCTAGATGTTTCCCATTCCCCGGGTAAATGATGGTCCAAGAAGTCTTTTCTGGCATAAAAAGGGGTTTGAGAACCTATACCATCCGTACTAAGTCTTGGTCCATAAGATTCTCTCCTACCCAAAGTAGTCCAGTAAGGTACTTCTTCACTTTCTAGGTCGATTTCCTTTACTCTGTTAATACAAATAATGTCTAAAAATGTTATTTATATTTTTCGACTTCTTAATTTTTTGATAATAACAAAATGTAAAAACGTTTAGGATAAAAATAAACGTTTACAAATTATTAATCATAAAATTCCATTTCTAAGATTAGTGATCACTTAAGGTATGTATAAACAAATCATTAAGCATGATTAGTGATCAAGAAAATAATTTATTTTAACTATCACATTTTTACAAAAGTATTTTCACAAAATATATATACAAAATACTTTTAATTAAAATAAAAGTTTTATTTAAAACATAAATTTAAAATTCAAATTTTCTCTTCAAAATGGAAGCTTCCATACCAGATATAATATTCCTCACAAAAAGACAAAAACAGGAGCGAAGTCTAGTGGCGACCCTCTTATAGGTCTGGCGGCCCCCAGATATATCTGGGACCGTCGGGACCGCCGCCAGCTAGCCGTTGGAAATCCTGTCTATAAAACTGCACTATTTCTGGCAGAAAAACACACCTTTTTGCACGATTTTTTCCAGTCTTCTTTCTCTCACTAAAAACCTTTTTTCTCTCACTAAATCTCTTGATCACTAACATTGTTTGATCTTGTTTCAAGTGATCTAATCTCTTCTTCTCATCTCTCCTCTCTATCAAGTGCAAGAGAAGAACATTCGTATTCGCCAAGAAACGAATTGTTATTTAGTGATCTCTCCTCTCTTCTTCTAAGTATCAAATCTCTATTGTAATTATCTTGTGTAATTATGTGATTCGTATTATGTGTAAATCCAATAGTGTAGATCTTGTGATTGTATAGTGTTTGTGAAGTGGTAGATTGGTTCTAGCTAAGATTAGGACTCGACATTTAGCTTAGTGTCAGAAAATAACGTAAGCGACGTGTAAACGGTTTTCTTCGCCTGAAGGGAGCTTGTTGATATAGTGAAATCTCAAGTAGGATACTCGGGGAGTAGAGTAGGGCGAAGAAGAGCTTCGTAGCTGAACCACTATAAATCTTGGTGTCTTGGTTTGACTGTTCCTTCTCTCATCTCTTTATAATGTTGTGATTTTTATTTAGTATTAGTTTAGATATTTACATTGTTGATTGGTTGAACATATAACTCGAATTTAAGTATTTTGAAAGCAAACTTTTAAAACGTAAAACGAACCTGTAAACTATTCAACCCGCCAATCTAGTTTCCACAATTGGTATCAGAGCCAGGTTTACTCAAGATTTTTAAAATATATTGTATTTTAAAGCTTGGATCGACCTATGGATTCCGACAAATATCTAGAAGGGCAATCCATGCAAAGACCACCACTTTTTGAAAGTGATAGTTTTATTTATTGGAAAAATAGATTTGAGACATATGTTAAATAAAAATATCTTGATCTTTGGCATGCTATTACTAACGGTGATTTTCAACCTATTCAACAAAATCCGGAAACCAAATTAGATGAGGTTACTCATTTTGAAAAACAAAGTGATGATCTTAAAAAGAAGCTTGCGAAAAATAACGAAGCTAAAATGGTTATTTACAATGCTTGCCCGGAAAAGAATATGAAAGAATTTTCATGTGTAATACGGAAAAAGAAATTTGGAAAACTTTGTTAATCACCCATCAAGGTAATAACCAAGTCAAAGATAACAAGATCAATCTTTTAGTACAACAATATGAATAATTCGTCATTTCTGAAGACGAATCTATAGATAGTGTTTTTGCTAGATTTAATACTATCATTACTAGTCTAAAAGCTCTTGATGAAGGTTATTCTAGCAAGAATTATGTTAGAAATTTTTTTAAGGCTCTACATCCTAAATGGAGGGCAAAGGTCAGGGCGATTGAAGAGTTAAAAGACTTAACATCATTGTCACTTGATGAACTCATCGAGAATCTCAAAGTTTACGAAATGATCATCAAAAAAGATTATGAAATAGTCAAAGCTAAGGGAGAAACAAAATCTCTTTCTTTAAAGGCTAAGAAAGAATCTAGTGATGAGGAGTGTTTGACTTTCGGAAGTGAAGATGAAGAATACACCATGGCGGTTGGAGACTTCAAGAAGTTCTTTAAGAGAATAGATAGATTTGTGAGACAACCTCGGAACGACAAAAAGACGTTCCAACGAAGCCGCGATGACAAGAACGGTAAAGGTGACAGAAAATGATTTAGATGCGGTGATCCAAATCATCTTATTTGAGAATGTCCAAAACCACCGAAAGACAAGAACCACAGAGCTTTCGTCGGAGGTTCTTGGAGTGATAGCGGTGAAGAAGATGATGAGAATGTCAAAGACAAAACGTGTCTCATAGCTCAAACATCAAGTGAGGTATGTTCCGAATCATCTTACTTTAGTGATGAAAACTCATCAATAGATAATTTAGTTTTAGATAATAAATATGATAAACTGTGCAAAATGAACTTAAATATAATCGCTAAAAATAAAAGATTAAAAGTCACTAGAAATAGTTAGAAATGAATTGGTATTCTAAAGAAAAGTATGTTACACTAGAGAAAAATAAAGGAGTTGATCTCGAATGTGTAAAGTGTCATATGCTTAAAATTAAGAATGAAAAACTCAAAGAGGAATTAAATTAACTAAATTTGAAAAGAGTACACGTTGTCTAAATGAAATGTTAAGTAATCAAAAACCATCTAGAGAAAAATTGGGTTTAGGGTTTAATTCATTTGAAGCATCATATAGTAGAACTAAGGAAATAAAATTTGTGAAAGCCCAGAAAAAGGTATCATCTGATCGAGGTCCCATAAATATAGGCGACCCCCATATTGTACAGGCGGCCCCCAAAGAAATTGTAGGACCGCCAATCATTACGTCTGGATCTGAGAAAAGTGTGTCTTTTTAAAAATCTATTTTGGGTTCTAGACCAAAAACACATAATAGTAAACAACGTCAAAGTTCCCGTTGCTAGTGATAATGAAGTTAAAAACTTTTATAAGCCATTGTCAAAACCCGGATTGGATTTTCAAAACCTAATTTAGATAATAAACTCCAATATCTAAAAGAGTCAATAAAATTATTTCCTCGTCCTAAGACAATGGTAACAACAAAAGGAACGTGGTCGGACATAAATCACCTTAGGTATTCTCGTATCGTAGAACAATTTTACAACGTAAAAGTTACATGACAGTGAACCCTGATGTGTGCGATAAAGGATTGCGGTTGCTTTTAATCACATGACGGGTAAACTAGAAGCTATTCTCAAGCTACAAGGTCTTATAACAGAGGTAATGTTATTTTATCAGTAAGGCAATTTCGTGGTGACTTCATGGCAAAAGGATACGATTTTGAATGACTCTCTCAAAATAGATTAATATAGTGTAACAACATTTTGTACATTAAGATGTTACTTGTTAGGTGTAGGAAAATATGTGATAATAAGTGCTGAGTAGTTTCTTCTGACCTGAACATGAATCTTAGTGAAATTTCTAAGGATTGGGAAGAGTCATAGGTAGAGGTATTAGGAAGAAAGGCTTATATGTGATGAAATTAGAAAATAAGCCAAAAGACCAAATTTGTCTAGCAATGATTAATGAAAACTGAATTGTTGTGGCATAGTGAATAGGTCTCGCCAATATGCGTCGTCATTCATTCGTTGCATCTAAGGAATTAGTTAGAAACTTTAATAAGCTTAAGTTTGATCAACACTTCTGTGATGCTTGCAAAATTGGAAAAAAGCTCACGCTAGTCACAAAGCTAAGAATATAGTCTCAACGACTAGATGCTTAGAACTCCTTTATATGGATCTCTTCGGTCTATCCGCCGTACGGAGTTACGGAGGAAATCGCTACACCTTAGTCATGTGTAGATGACTATCTATGTATATTGGTCTAGATTATTAAGGCAAAACCAAAGCATTTCAATCAATTTGAATAATTAGTAAGAAAATTCAAAACAATTTTTAAGTATGTACAAGTATGGCAATCAAGATAGCGACCACGGTAGGGATAGGGAATTTGATAATGAGTGCAATTTGGGAGAGTTTTGTCTAATGCCTTGGAATTACACACATAATTCTCGGGTCCACGCACCCCTCAATAAAGTGGCGTGGTTGGAAATAAAAATAGGACACTTCAAGAAATGAGTAGGACTATGTTGAATGAGCAATCGTTACCACAAAAGTTTTGGTGTAATGCTGTAGATACTTCAACGTACATTCTCAACCGAATCCTAATTAGAGTTATCCTAGGAAAAACACCTTACAAACTCTTGAGAGGTAGGAAACCTACTCTTGATTATTTTAGAGTACTTGGAAGCAAGTGCTTCATTTTAAACACTAAAGACTACCTTACCAAGTTTGACCCAAAGTCATACGAAGGTGTCTTTTTAGGTTACTCCCAAAATAGTAAGGCCTATATCATTCTTAATAAACATACTAGAAAGTCGAAGAATCACTCACGTGACATTTGAATGAAACTCTCTACCCTTATAAAGACATCACATTGGTGGTTGATGACTTAGATGATGTTGAAGCTTGTTAAGGTTATCGAAAAGAAAAACTTTCAGAAATGACATTTAAGGATGGAATAACTTTAGAGATTGACAAAATAGTCATTATTAAGGAGTCTAGGATCCATGCATTCGAAGATGTCTTAGAAAACCTGCAACCAACAGAACCTTTAGGTCAAGCCCAAAACGCAAAGAACTTCTTTTGTTTTTATATCAACTATAAATTCTAAAATGTGAATGGAGCCTTTAACGGTATGAAAAGTTGGATAGTCGCCATACACGAAGAATTAAATCAATTCATTGCTAACGACATTTAGGAGTTAATTCCACAACCTAGGAATGTGACAATCATAGGAACAAAGTGGGTGTTTTGAAATAAGGTAGACGAGAACAATATTGTTTCTCAAAATAAGCTTAGGTTAGTTGCTCAGGCTATAATCAACATGAGGGCATCGATTATGATGAAACTTATGCCCCAGATGCTAGACTTGAGTCTATTAGACTACTATTAGCTTATGCTTGTGCTTTAGATTTTAAGCTATTTCAAATGGATGTAAAAAGTGCATTCCTAAATGGTTATCAAATGAGGGGGGTATACGTGGCACAACCTCTGAGATTTATTGACTTTGAAAATATCCGGATCATGTTTATACTAAAGAAAGAGAAAAGGCTTTTATATGGTTTAAACAAGAACCCTATGCTTGGTATGTTAGATTAAAGCTTTTTCTTATTAAGTATGAATACAAAATAAGGAATGGTAGATAACACACTTCATTTACCAAGAAGAAAGATTACAAACAACATCTTCGTTTTAAAATTATGTCGTGACAATTATATTCGGCTCGACTTATCAAGACATGTGTGATGAATTTTACCAAAAATCCTATGCTGACGTGTTGAGATGTGCTGATGTGTGAATTAACTATCTTCCTTGGATTACATAATTAAAACAATTGTGAAGATGGTATTTTCTTTTTTCTTTAATCAATCTAAATATATTAAAGAAAATTCTTAAGAATTTGGCTAGAAGAATCTAAACCAATTGGATAAACACAATGTCCTCGCGTACTTAAAACTCACGAAGTCGAAGTGATGACGTCAGAGTGTGAGTCGGTAGATCAGTACAAGTATTCGAGGCTATGATAAGTTGTTTATTCATAACTAAGGAGCAAGTAGGCTCGATATCATGTTTAGTGTTGCCTTTGTGCCCGCTTCCAAATGGCTCCCAAACCCTATCACCTTGAAGCGGTTAAGCGTATCTTCCGGCTACCATTAAAGGCACTTACGCACTTAGGATTATGTATCCCAAGGGGACCGCATAGAAACAATAGTATAGTGCCATCCTGATCTTATGCGGGAGATTTATGTAAACTATAATAATGTTCACTAGTGGTTTTTATACGTTCGTGGGATCGTTGATTGAATTCTTGGTTCTCGAAAGAAAACAAACCTCTCTTGCTAATATCCACTACCGAAGCCCGAATACGTAAGCGCCGAAAAGGCATGTCATCATAGCATATGAGATGAAACAAGCTCTTTTCAACTTTACGACGTTCGACTCGACGACGTTTTTCTCTCCGTCCCGATCTTGTGTACGACAATAAAACGCAATGGACCTTAGCAAAAACCCCCGTCGCTAACACTCTCGTACTAAACACATAGAATACGGCACACTTTCTTGGTGATAAATGTCTAGAAAGAAGATATCTCTACTCGAAAAATGTAACACCCCCAATTGGGTCGCTCAGCAGATATGGGTCTGGGAAGGTAATTCATAGTTCAATTGCACAAGGATATATTTAAGACGACCAATTAAAAGTAGTTTAAATACTTAGATACATTGGATTTATCAAAATTATAATTTTTTGTTACATAAGTCTGAAACTTCACTTGGTCATTGTTAAAAATTTTTCATAGATTCTTAGTCCATTAACATTAAATATTTCCAAAATGTAATGGCAACCAGATATCTTTGATGCATACGACTGCCAAAATAAGACCACCAATGTATCCCCCGTCTTGTTAATTCAAATGATATCCTATAGAAAATATTTTCTTAAAACGTCACACTAATGTGGTGAAATTTCTTAGGTTTGTAAAATTATAATGTAGGACCACAGATTTTCCCATGAAAAGGCAACAGATGCAAACATCCTAAAATGTAATTTTACATATACTTAAGATTCATGACACCTGAAGTTCGACATGTACGTATTGTTATATTAAATTTTCCAACATTGCCCTGTGACTGATGTTTCTAACCCACAACTATCCAAAATCGAATTGTATACGTTCGTTATCCGGCATACCGCCAGTGAGCATGACCATCACACCGAAACGAGGATTGTCAATCCCAAATAGATCTATTTATTAATAGTGTGCCTCACAACAAGTAATTGACAGTTCATGATAATGGGCTCAGTGGGTTATCGCTACTTAGACAAACACGTAATCGTAATGTGAAATGTCCACTTGCGTCCAATTGTAAAACATGCATATGTTTCTCAAGCCAAAACTTATAAATCATTATAAATGTAAAACGTGTGGCTATGAACTCACCACGAGTGGATGAGTTAACAATGTGAATCAAATGCGTGAAAATGCGTCACAAATACGCCCAAATGCAACCTAATTAATTATAGGCCGTATGAGTACCGTATTAAAACAAGTTATCATAATATTACATTTTCATATTTTAAGTCCTCTGGTGAACAATACTTTTACTGTTCATATACTTTTAGAAATTTATTTTTATAAATTTAACTATCGTAAATTTGTAAACGTCGTATCTTATTGGTTTTAACTCCGATTTTAGTGATTCTTTCGAGCACGTCTTTGTAATTAAAAGTTTTATCTAACTAATGTATTTTCCAAATTGTATCTGAGATGAATAGTGATTTTTACTGTTTATAGTTTATATAATTATTTTTATAAACTTTAATTATCGTAAACACGGAAAAATCCATAACTCCTTCGTTATTGATCAAAAAATTATGATTCTTAATGTTTTAGAATCCTAAAAATACATACTTTCTGTGAAAAATAACCAACCTTTTATATCCGAGGTGGTTTGTAATGAGTTTTTATAAAAAAAAAATATTATAAACGCGTTTATTATCGTGTAACTTGCAAATGCCGTATCTCCTTCGTTACAAATCGGTTTTTCGAGTTGTCTACACGCCTACGATCGTTGTAACTTGTAGTATTTTATAAAAACATAAAATAAATAAATATGTTATATTTCGAATTTACACAGAATGTTTTGGGTTTTTAGTTAATAATGTGTTTACACTTGTTTTTGTAACTTTTTAGTTTAATAACTTGTTACAAGTCCTCCACAACAATTTATATCACATGTCCTACATAATTAAAGTCCTTAGTCCATGATTTGTCTAATTATTGTCCAAGATAAAAAGATCAACAAGTTCTTATACTTATAAACTTATTAGGTAACTTTTAAAACCACTAGTTTATATATATACTTTTTATATATAAACCACACTTGTATAATACTTATACTACCATTCCCAACTCCATAAGTCTTACATACTTAGGGTCCTTAGTCCATAATTTGTCCAAATATTGTCCAAGAATCACAAGATCCATAAGTCTACATACTTATTTGTTCCTAATATTAATAAGTACACTATATTAGGTAACTTGTTTATATACACTATTATACATAAACCACACTTGTACATTACTTATACTTCCATTCCCACATGATATTAACATCCATATAACATATGTAAAAGTATACCAAATCACAAACAAGTGTAAAAATCCTTTTTACAAGTTAATAAGTTCCGTAGATGGTGATAAACTATATAAACATCATATATGCATAAAATCATGAATGTAAGGAGATTAAGGTTTTTAGATAACCTTAGTATGATGTAAGATGATGAACAACAATGTCTAAACCCTTGTTTAGTAAACAAACCCTAGCTTCCAAGTCTTACAAAACCCTAATCTAAAGAAAACCCTAATCTTGATCCTTGCTTGTTTAACCCTTTAAAACTCTAAACTAAACCTTCAAACCTTCTTGGTATACCTTAGATATGATGTAAGTAAGTACTGTATGTGTTGTAAATAAATATGGTATGGATTGTTTGTGTTGTTGGTTTCAAGCCGTGGCTAGGAGGGGGGAAAGGGAGAGATTGAGTAAGTTTTTACTTAAGCAAATGAGATGTGTGGGTATTCTCTTCTAGTGCTTCCTTTATATACATCTTGGACTAGTCAAATACTTCTATGGAAAGTCTTTAGACATATTGAGTAAAACATGGAAGTCTTATAGTCAAAACTAGACATAGTACTCTTAGGTTTAACGAGAAAGGTTTGTACAAGTTTCATGTGGTAGAATGTGTGCTCCATGTCCCCTATTCTTGTTGTTGCCATGGGTTACGAGTGGGAAAAGGGCCAAGTTTTTTTTTTATCTTTGGTAAAATATCTAGCATTTACTTGTAGTTACTTGCACTTATAATATGTAAAGGTATATTGTATGATAAATACTTTAATTTGTTAAATGAACTGAGTTAGTTTATTTTAGTACAATATGGACGTAACATTTCACATGGTGAAATTTATAAAACTTTAGGTATTGGGTATAAAAATGGGTACTTGTTGAA
Organism: Tanacetum coccineum; assembly: GCA_026074375.1. Lineage (NCBI taxonomy): Eukaryota > Viridiplantae > Streptophyta > Magnoliopsida > Asterales > Asteraceae > Tanacetum > Tanacetum coccineum. Next base: position 33,663 of record BQNB010035721.1, on the reverse strand, counting down.
GCGTAGAAAAGTTTTGGTGGTTCCGGGAATGCCTAAACGTATTTTATCGCGAAACGTAAACACTTTACGTAACCAATAAAAATAAAATGTACAAATTAATAACTATCCTCTAAATAATTATCTAACACTTGCTTGACGTAAACATTTAATTGCTTGATGCCCGTTTACGTTGAATGATAAATTTTAGCTTACGCGATTTAACTTAATGATTAAAATTAAAACCAAACGCATACAAGACTAAAAATAAATAGTGAAGTTAATGACGTCGTACAATGACCTAAAACATAGGGTGTTATAGTCTTCCCCCATTAAATGAGCCTTGTCCTCAAGGCTTAAGATGCGGCACTTGACAACGATGCAGTCTTTGTGAAGAGGTGTGGATACTTCTTCCGGAATTGGTCTTCATATTCCCATGTAAACTCAGGACCTCTCCTGCAGTTCCATCGAACCTTGATGATTGGAATGCGGCTTTGTTTCAATCATTTAACCTCACGATCCATGATCTCTACTGGTTCCTCAACAAAATGAAGCTTGTCATCAATATGGAGTCCATCCAACAGAACGGCTAATGGTTCGTCGACATAGCACTTCTTCAAATTAGATACATGAAACGTATTATGAACCCTGCTTAGCTCTTGAGGAAGTTCAAGCTTGTAAGCAATGGCTCCAACCTTTTCCAACACTTTAAAGGTCTAAAATATCTGGGGTTTAGCTTCTCCCATTTGGCCCAAAATTAACCCTATAAACTTCCTTTTCCAAGGCAAAACCTGAACATAAATCTATCCTCCAACTTGAAATTCGCATCGACTTACCTTTAAATTGGGCGGTAAACTCTTTCCGATCACGAGTGGCTTGAATTCTTTGCTTGATTTGAATGATCTTCTCGGTTATCTCTTGGACTATTTCTGGACCAGTGAGTTGAACTTCTCCAAACTCGCCCAACAAACGAGGAGAAGATACTTTCACCGTTAAAGGCTTCAAATGGTGCATCTTAATGCTAGCCGAGATAAATATTGTTATATGAAAACTCAACTAATGGCAAATGGTTAACCCAACCTTTTCCAAAGTTGATCACATACGCACGCAGCATATCCTCGAGAGTTTGAATAGTCCTCTCGCTTTGTCCGTCAGTCTGCGGATGATATGCAGTACTCATATCCAAATTCATACCCAAGGCCTTCTGAAGTGACCTCTAGAAATTTGATGCAAACCTAGGGTCGCAATCACAAATGATTGGGATAGGTATTCCATGCCTTGTGACTACCTCTTTCAGGTATATTCTTGCTAGCTTTTCCATAGGTTTGATTTCCCTCATTGGTACAAAGATTGGGTATTTAGTAAGTCGGTCAACAATCACCCAAATGGTGTCATAACCTTGTGACGACTTAGGAAGCTTTGTGACAAAATCCATAGTGATGTTATCCCATTCCATTAAGGTATCTCGAGTTGCACCAACAAACCCGATGCGCGTTGGTGTTCAGAACTTGACCTTACACATGTCAGATATTTTTAAAAACTAAACAAGGTGGCATGACGGCCGTGCATAATTGGGCTGACACCAATATAGCTTCTTCATGTCCCGGTACATCTTGTTAGAACCCGGATGGATAAAGTATTTTAACTTGTAGGACTCGTGCATGATCACAGTCCTCAAATTGCCATAACAGGGTAACCAACTCCTGCTATTTAAGCATAGAGTTCCATCCGCGCGGGGTTCCAACTTTTCCGTTCTAAGTTTCTTTGGATCCATTGTATTTCAATCAACATATCCTCCAACATCTTCGTCTTGATGTTCTCGATGGTTTATGTGCTTTAAGTCTGATCATATCAAAATTTTTTGGGAAATTCAAACCATAGTCATGACTAAGGCTTCGAACCCAATAATGTCTTATTTCCCTGTCTTTACGGCTTAAGGCATCGGCCACACGTTTTCTTTCCCCGGGTGTAACGTATTTCCACAATCATAATCGCTTAGCAACTCTAACAAATGATGTTGTCCTCATGTTCTAGCTCCTTTGAAATTCAAAATCTGGTTGTAAACTCTTGTAATCTATGAATACCGTACACTTGGTTCCATACAGATAGTGTCTCCAGATTTTTAAAGCAAACACTACTGCTCCAAGTTCTAAATCATGTGTCGTATAGTTCTTCTTATGAATTTTTAAATTTGCGTGATGGATAAGCAATCACCTTCCCCCCCCCCCCCACCCCCCCCCCCCCCCCCCCCCCCCCCCCCCCCCCCCCCCCCCCCCCCCCCCCCCCCCCCCCCCCCCCCCCCCCCCCCCCCCCCGCCCCCACCACTCTTCACGAAGACAAACAACACAACACCCAAACCTTTGATTGAAAGCATCATCGTATAACGATAAAATCTTCGCTATCCTTCAGGTAAAGCCAGAATTGTATACTACACAACACTCTTAATCAGTTGAAACGCTGCTTCTTGCTTGTCACCCCAATCAAACTTAACTCCTTTCTGAGTAAGCTTGGTCATTGACTTGGCGATCTTCGAAAATCCTTCGATGAATCTTCGGTAATACCCAGCAAGACCTAAAAATTGCCGAATCTCCGTTGGTGTTTTAGGAGATGCCTAATCTTTAATGGATTCGATCTTGGCGGGATCCACGTACATGCCTTGACTATCAATCATGTGGCCGAGAAATTGTACCTTGGGAAGCCAAAATTCGCATTTAGAGAATTTAGCGTACAACTCCTCTTTCTTAAGCAATTCCAGAATTGCCTTAAGATGTTCTTCGTGTTCCTTCTTGTTCTTGGAGTAGATGAGAATATCGTCGATAAAGACGATCACAAATTTATCCAAAATGGCTTACACACGTGGTTCATGAGATCCATAAATACCGATGGTGCGTTCGTCAAGACAAATGGCATAACTTGGAACTCATAATGACCATGTCGAGTTCTGAATGCCATCTTCGGAATATCTTCTTCACGTACTTGAAGCTAGTGATAACCTGATCGTAAGTCTATCTTAGAATAAACACTGTATCCCTGTAGTTGATCAAATAAATCATTGATCCTTGGGAGTGGATAATGATTCTTCACCGTTAGCTTGTTCAGCTCTCAATAGTCGATGCACATTCGAAACGAGCCATCCTTCTTCTTGACAAATAAGACCGGAGCTCCTCAAGGTGAGGAACAGAGTCTTATGAAGCCCTTGTCAGAAAGTTCTTGGAGTTGGTCTGACAATTCTTTCATTTTGGACGGGGCCAACCGATAAGGTGCCCGTGCTACAGGTGTAGCACCAGGTTTCAAATCGATTTGGAATTCCACTTGTCGAGTCGGTGGAAGACCCAGCAAGTCCTCAGGAAATACTTTAGGAAAATTTTGAACGATCGATACGTCCTCAAGTCGCTTTTTCTCTGACTTGTCTTCAGTCTCCTTTGTAGTAACGTGTGCCAAAAAGAAGTGACATCCTTTTAGCATGTACTTCTACGTTTTAGTGCACGAGATGATGTTTAAACGAGTCTCGTTTCCTCGGTTGCTTCCGTCACCGCGAACAATCAACGGTTCATTTCCCTAGGGAATACGAATGATTTTCTCGGCACAAACGATGACAGCTTGGTACAGTTGCCTAACCAATCACTACGATAATGACGTCGAGAACAACCAAGTTCTAACGGGCATTAAGTCATGTGTAATGGAGTGATTTAAGAAAATAATGTACAACCCCTGAATGATAGCGTTTAACACCCAATTATTCACACCGTCAGCTAGTTCAAAATCAAATAATGATCAAAAGGTTAGATTGGCGGATATCAATTTGTGAGCTAAATAAAGTAGACACAAAGATACTATATTACGGTCACAAATCAATAAGACAGAAGCATAGCGTTTGTTTTATAAGAACGTACCCGTAACGACATTTGAGTCTGGGTTTATCCTTGCTTGGCCTACCGCATACACTTTTGCTGGAGCATTGCCATTTCCACCTTGGTCACCATAGTTGTTGTTTTTCAGCTTTGGAAAATCCCTCTTGAAATGTCCCTGGGCTCCACATTCATAGCAAGTAGGTTTCTAACCTGCCCCAGTACCCCTCTGGTTATTAGCAGTGTTGGCATTTGCAGTACTCCTACAGTCACGAGCCAGATGGCCAACTCTGTTGCACTTGTGGCATTTGGGAGCACATTGTCCATCATGGTGATAGTTGCATTTTGAGCACAGAGGTTTAGATCCTCCGTAAGGTTTCTTCTCATCAGACCCTGCAACATAAGCTCTGCTAGTGTTCTGCCTCTTGTTCTGTTGTTATTGTTGGTTATCATCTTGCTTTCTTTTGTTTTCACTCTGTCGTTCAGCTAAAGTACGGATTTTCTTGTCCATCAGCTCAGTTGCAAATTCAATTGCATCATGCATGGTTTTTAGCTTAGATGCCATTACACTTCTGTGAATCATGTTGGGTGATTACTTTGTTTATTAACCCTTTATAATATAATTAAATATAAATATATAATAAGGATCAAAATCCACAAAATCAATGAAACCGGAAGTAGTATATGATGTTCCCGGGTCGTAGTCCCAACGAGGAGTGAATTGGAAAGTCGAGAGTCAGTTTGATATTTGATGTTTGAATGAAAAAGAGATTTGGACTTAGTTTTTCTAATTAAAATGCAAAAACAATTAAGGAAAACCAAGGAACGAAAACTAGAATGATTTAAACCTAAAACTTAGACGGGAAAGTAAAAAAACGCGAGTTAAAGAAAACTAAATTATCAAAAATTAACCCCTAAAGTGATTATTTTGGTTTTTTCTAATTTAAAATAACTAAATTAAAAGAAAAATGAAAGAAAATTCTAAAACGGGGGATTAAAAGGTTGAAAAATGAAGAAAACGAGAACCGGGCCCGAAACCCGTTCTTTAAAAAATGAAAGTTTGCAAAAAGGACCCTAACAGAATGGTTTTTTCTATTTTTTCTAAGTGCAATATGATAAAAGAAAATTTTCTAAAAAAGAATTATATTTTTTTGATTTTTATTTAAGTTTTAATAATTAAAAAACAGTTTTAACGAAAATAAATGATAAAAAATAGTAAACAAAATGGGAAAAATCCCAAAAAATACAAAAGTAGTTTAAAGTGTATTGAGTCACGAAAAATAAAAGCTAAAAAGTGGGCTTATAAATAAAAGCCGCAAAAAATCTAAAACACTTATAAAGCTAAAAAGAAAAAGTGACAATAAATAATTAATTGTGCAAGAAGTGGATAGATGAGCTATTGTAGCAAAGTGGCTAGTGTGTGTTTGTGGTGTGTCGTGTGTGCAAAGGGGGAGGTCCAGGGTTCGACCCTTGGCCTCTCTCTTTTTGATAAAACTTTTTTTTTAAACTTATAAATTATGAAAAATTAAGCAACTTTAAAAAAAAAAAAAATATTCCTTGGTGTAAAAAAAAAAAATATAAAAAAAAAAAAAAAAATAAAAAAAAAAAAAAAAAAAAAAATAAAAAAAGGAAACTTTTTTGTAACTTAAAATTAAGCAGGAAAATAAGCAATCAAAAAGCTAGCAGAATACTAATTTTTTAACTAAGATCCTAAGCTAACTGCTATGCTACTTAAAGAACAAATAAGCCAAAGAGAAACCTAAATAAGCAAAGACAGATGGTGCAATATACCTAATAAGCTCTATGAACCAAAAATAAGCAAGGAACAACAGACTAATAAGCCATAAAATCAAAATAAGCTATAAGCCACAAACAAGTGCAGGGCAGCCTAGGGGACAAGATTTAAGCTTAAATTTAAGCAACAAAAAGGGACTCTAAGAGCTTAAGGCTTACACTAGCTTAAAGAGCAGCTTATGGGCTTCTAAAATCATCAAAAAGAATAAAGTTTGAATCAAAAATAAGCAAAGAAAAAGGGCTGTTAAACAGCTGGTTGCACAGGGTATTAATTTTGTAAAGAAAAAGGGACAACAAGCATGCTTATAAATAAGCCATAAAATAGGCTCCAAATAAGAAACTGAGTTAAAACAGATTAAGTGCACCAACTAGTGAGATTGTGCACAAATTTTCAAGAGCTAAAATCAAGTTTTACTATCTGATAACTTAAAATGAAAAAGAGACAGTTTTGACTATGAAAAACTTTATAAAAACTTGGACAGATTATAAAAAATGCAAGTAAACCAAAAGAGACTTAACTAATTGCATCTAGGACATCAAAAAGGACTCAAAACAAGTCTTAAGGGCAGGTTTTGAAGTCTCAATCATATAAGCATTTTAAAACTGATTTATAGCCACAGTTTCAAAGTGCTTATAGACAAGGCTTAAAAATCAACATACAAACAAAAAAAAAACTTTGAAAACAGCTTCAATCAATTAAAAAGAGCTTGTGCAATTTGGCCAAGATGACCCAAATGGTTTTTATACCAAAATGACCCGTTTTCACCCTTGACCCAAACACCCCTTTAAATAAGAAAAATCAAATTCAAGCTGATTTAAAGGGTTTTAAGGCTAGGCTTTTGGAAACCAGATAACAAGCAAACAATGTTGAGCAAAACTAAGATAAAAGCATACAATAATAAGCACTAAATAAGCTATAAGCAACAAACAGTATTAAGCAACATATAAGGGACAGTTTTGACTTAAATCTTAAACAAAGGACAAAGTAAGCAAATAACAACATAAACAAGCATAAATAACAGTAATAAGCAAGATAAGCAACAAGGAAACAACAACAAATAAGCTAATGAAACATAGAAAATTAGCAAAAATTAAAAAGAAAACTTACGAAGAGTCCTTGGCTTTTTGGCAAGATTTAAGCTCTCACAAGCTTAAAAACAAATCCTAATGCTTACCATAAGCTCTAAAACCCATGGCCATCCTTTTCAAACCATGCTCCTTGCTTCTTTGACAGTTTCTTTGGAATTTTTTTGGATTTGACTTTTTTTGACAGAAAAAATAAAAGAAGCTTTTGTATAAGTATCTTAATGACTTAACAACTTATAAAAAGCTTAAAAACAAGTATTTAAATGACAAATATCTTAAATGACAAATATTTAAGAAAAACAGTAAATTTGCATAAATTTAAATGACAAGGAATTTTAAAAACAGAAATTTAAAATGCAATTAAATTAAAAAGACAATATATTAAAGATGGATAAAATTTTGATATTACAAGTTCCTACTTTTTACATAAATTCGATCTCTCTGAATAAGCTACAAATACTTCTATTTATACTAAAAGCTTGAGTCCTTGGTGTGTTTCTTCACTGAGTGAGCTCAGGCCTTGTGTTTGTTGTGTGAGTGAAGCACCATAGTCAATCTTGGCCTTTAATTTGTCTTGGTGCCCAAGTAGAATGATCAAGACCCTTCGTTTCCATAGCCAATGGGGTGAGTAAAGATTGCCAAGGTGGCAATGGGGTGGGGTGAGATAGGAGTTATGGTTTTTGGCTTGGTGTTGCAGGTGAGGACAAAGAGACAGTAAATAGTGTTAATGGGGTTTTGGCGGGTTGTTCGGTTTTGAGTTATAAGGGCAGGGTGTGAGTTTTGGGGTTTGGCAAATAAAGCCCTTGAGTTTGTATGGTGTAATTGTATGTGAGGTCCTTGTTGTGTTGAAAGTTTTTGGCAGTTGGCAAACTCAGTCCCTGATAGTTATAAGAGTTATTACGTGCATGGTCCTTCTGATGTAAACAACCGTTAGGTTAATGGGTTGACAAATTTAAGTGCAATTGGGCTTATATAATAGACTTTGGGTCGTAGGGTTTAATAAGGGATATGGGCCTATTTAAGGATTTTGGCTTAAGGCTTCAAAAAAAAACCGAAATGTGGGCTGACCCGGCCCATTAGATGGGTACGGGTAGACCCATTAAATATTCTTTGGTGTCGACTTCGGGTTTGACCGTTGACTTTTTCGAGGTTGACTTTGACTTTGACTTTTTGGTCTTTGAGTTCGATTTGACTTTGTCTTTTCTACGCTTTTTCATTCCGTGCTCGGTTTTGTCCGTTTTTGCTTGATTTTTCGTCTTTTTGTCGGATATCCGTTTCCTGCACAATATAAGTGAAAACATACAAATACAATGTATTTTTGGGTACGTTTTTGGTCATTTAAGTCCGGTTTTGATGGAAAACGGTATGTGTAATTAAGCACATACCAAAATCCCCCATACTAAGACATTGTCGTGTCCTCACGCAATGCTATGAAGTAAGCACTTAGAAAACTAAGAATCTCGATCCCCCTCGACTAATAACCTCGAAAAGTAGCTAAGTGTTTGTCAAGGGGAAGTAAAGACTCATAAGTTTTGAAAAGCCCCGTCTTTACCATTTTTAAATATATACTCTTATTCCTACACATATTTTTGTATTTTTCATTTTTCTCATTTTTTGTACTTTTCATATTAAGCAACTAACTAACTTATTTGACTTTCGTTATTTTATAACTTTGAGGGATCAAAGAACAAAGATGCATTTCGATCCGAGAATGCCACCAAAAAGGATAAATTCATCATCCACAGCCTTTTCGACTTGTCCCAAACCAAGCTTAAACGAAATTAAAATGTTAAATATCATTAAAGATGCTAACACTACTCATATTTGCAACTTTTGAACTTTTCACTTCCGATAATTATTATATCTTATGCGTATGTGTTATTTTGAATTTCAACTTTGGATCAATGTTTTGCAAAATTCCATGTTTCACGTTCCACCCGAGAATAATGAGTTTGAAGGCGAGATCATCCCATGTAGCGACTTTCGTCTTGGCACATCCCAACCATGCGGCTGAAGTTTCCAGTCTTTTTTGACACCTCACAGAGACTAGTATCGGGACTCACGGACCTTAGGTTTCAAAAACTCCTAGGTTTCCCGTATACACATAGCTTATAAAATAGAATAGTCAAAGTTTAAAAGCATATTTGAATTTAACAAAAAGAGATCTATTTATTAATTCACACTTAAATATTAAACATTGATGCAATTGTAACCCTCGACCTTTTAGAAGGCTGCAACATCGGTTGTGAGCCGACAAGATACAGCTAACTTTTATCAGTCTCGGATTTTTATTCTTACTATGGGCTTTCTTTAGAAGGCTGTAGCATCGGTTGTGAGCCGGCAAGATACATCAATCTTTAGCCCACAGTTTATATTACTTATCATATTATTTCATTTTTCATCATTATTTTTTTAAGCTATAGAGAAGACTCCCTTTTGAAAAATTCAAGTATATATTTGAACTAAGGCTAAAATTTTTGCTATATACTACATAAAAATTATTGATTTAGTTTAATTAAACTCCAAAAAAATAGCACGATATAATCCGTTAGAAGCTTATGGGAGAAAAAGCGACAAATTACACACATGAGCTCTTAAGATTTCCAAATAATCCTTGTTTAGCATCCCACTCATAATTAACACTATCATTTTTCGTTCTTCGCGAATATTTGCGAACGCTTAGCCTAAACGTTAAGGAACAAGCTAGAGCTCAACACGCTCGATCGAGTCAAAATTTATTCTTATTCTACCCAGCAGGAAAGTCAAAATTGTGACAAAACACTTATTTTATTTTTTTAAAAATTTAAATTTTTTCATTTTTTTGAAATTTTGGTGGTAAAAATGGGATTACGTGAAAACAACAAATGCCAGGCACAATCAATCGAATATCCCCCCAAACTAGAATGAAACATTGTCCACATTGTATACGAATTGTAACTCTACTAAATCTAAGGCCTTTTATTAAGTATGCTCAAAGATAAACGTTAGTCAAAGATTGGAAATTGATTCCCAAATGAAGCTGAGGATGTGAAGCTCTTGTGATTGAAGGACAACGACCGTGAGCACGAGAGGCTTCAGAATCCGGGCAATCCTGGACAATAAACCACAAAACACAAAACACGGAAAAGGAAAAAGGTGAGCCTCCTCACACAACAAAAAACACTTATTCATTACTACCATACTATAACTACGGATAAGCATGAGGTGCCTCCCACGAAGCGCTTGTTTAGGGTCACTAAGCTTGACCCAATCCCCAAATTCATTTGTACTTGGGGAAGGTTTGGAGATCCGGGACAACTAATTTTGGTACGTCCCCTTCAAAGTAGTGCTTAATTCGATGACCGTTCACCTTAAAGTTTGGCCCAGAGTTTTGTGATAACTCAACGGTGCCATATGGAAAAACATGGGAAATGGTGAATGGTCCGGACAACTTACCCGAGAACATCTTTAATCTAGAGTTAAAGAGGAGGACTTGATCACCGACGTTGAAAACGCGGCTTTTTGATCTAGGTGTCATGGATCCTCTTAGTTTTCTCCTTATAAATCAAAGAATTCTCATAGGCATGATCACGAAGTTCGTTTAATTCATTGAGTTGAACTTTGCGGTGATCACCCACGGTCGAAAAGTCAAAATTAGCATGCTTCAAGGCCTAATAGGCTTTGTGCTCGAGCTCAATTGGTAGATGACATGCCTTTCCATATACGAGCTTGTAAGGAGTACACCCAATGGGTGTTTTGTAAGCTGTGCGGAAGGCCTAGAGAGCATCATCTAGTTTGTCCGACCAAGAGGCACGGTTCCTGCCCACTGTCCTTTTAAAAATAAATCGTTTCAAGCTACCATTCGAATACCTCAACATGCCACTTGTTTGTGGGTGATAACGCGTGGAGAACGATGAGTGACTCCGTATTGTAAGCATGAACCTTTTGGCAAACTGGTCAATTGCAAAAAATGGTTCCGCTATCACTGATGATAGCACGAGGGCCACCCCGAATCGGGCGAAGAGAGATTTAAGAAATTTGCAAACAACTCGGGCGTCGTTGGTGGAGAGCGTTTTTGCTTCAACCCATTTTAACAAGTAGTCGACCGCCACGAGTATATATTTGTTCCCTCGTGAAGACGGAAATGGCCCCATGAAATCAATGCCCCAAACGTTAAAGATTTCACAAACTTGGATGGAATTTTGAGGCATCTCATCCCCATTAGTGAAAATTTCCCTACGTTGCACAGCTAGTAATTTTTTTAACCAACTCGTGTGCATCTTTGTAAATAGTGGGCCAAAAGAAACCGGCATCAAAGACCTTTTTGGTGGTGAGATTTGCACCATGATGTCCCCCGATGGGTTCATTGTGGCAAGCTTTGAGGATGTCGAGAGCTTCTTTGCCGTGCACACACCGCTGGATCACTTGATCAGCACATATTTTGAACAAGAAGGGGTCGTCCCAAAAGTAGTGTTTAACATCTTTGAAAAACTTGTTTTTCTGCTGGGACGACATCCCTTTAACAATGAATTTCCCCGCGTGGTAATTTGCATAGTCGGCAAACCACGGGGTACTTGAGTCACCACGAAAAGTCACCATATGGAGTGTCTCGAGAGGAAACTTTTCATTTACTTCCTTTGGGTCGAGCACACTTTCATAAGGATTTTCTAATCGGGAAAGATGATTTGCCGCGAGGTTCTCGGCTCCTTTTGTGTCAATTACGTTGAAATCGAACTCTTGAAGGGGGAGAACCCACCGGAGCAATCTCGCCTTGAAATCTTTTTTAGCAAAGAGATATTTTAGGGCGGAGTAATCTGTATACACAATGCTTTTGTTCAAGATGAGGTAAGACCGGAATTTGTCAAAGGCATACACCAGGGCTAACATTTCTTTCTCCGTCGTGGTGTAATGCGATTCTACCTCGTTCATTGTTTTACTAGCATAGTGTATAAGCCTAAAGTGTTTTTCATGACGTTGCCCCAAGACCGCACCTATGGCAAAATCTCTTGCATCGCACATAAGCTCAAAGGGTAGGTCCCAGTCTGGGGCAATCAAGATTGGAGCTTCGGTTAATTTTTTCTTAAGCATTTCAAAAGCTTGAATACATTCATTAGAGAAGATGAACAGAGTATTCTTCTCAAGAAGATGAGTCATTGGTCAGGAAATTTTGGAAAAATCCTTAATGAACCGTCGGTAGAAACCGACATGACCGAGAAAACTCCGAACACCCTTGACGGTGGTGGGGTGAGGTAACTTAGCAATCACATCGACTTTGGCTTTATCGACCTCAATCCCATTTTTAGAAATCTTATGGACAAGGACAATGCCTTCCTTAACCATAAAATGACTTTTTTCCCAATTAAGACGAAGATTGGTGTCTTCACACCTTTGAAGCATCTTGTCAACACGAGAGAGGCAGTTTTCGAATGAATTCCCAAAGACCGAAAAGTCATCCATGAAGACTTCCATCGTTTTTTCGATCATATCATGAAAGATAACCATCATACACCTTTGGAACGTGCCCGGTGCATTGCATAATCCAAAAGGCATGCGACGGTAGGCGAACGTTTCATAAGGACACGTGAATGTTGTCTTTTCTTGATCATGGGGGTCGATGCGAATTTGAAAGTAACCCGAGAAACCATCAAGAAAACAATAGTATTCGTTTCCTGCTAATCTCTCGAGCATTTGATCCATAAAGGGAAGTGGAAAATGGTCTTTATGGGTGGCTTCATTTAACTTATGGTAGTCAATGCATACACGCCCGGAAACCAAAACGAGCGATCAACTCATTTTCATCATTTTCAACAATGGTAAAGCCACCCTTTTTCGGTATGCAATGTACGGGCTTACCCAAGGACTATCCGAGATCGGGTAAATTAATCCGGCGTCAAGAAGTTTTTCAACCTCCTTTTTGATGACATCGTGGATTTTTAGATTCACCCGTCTTTGGTGTTGAACCGCCGGTTTGTAGTCCTCTTCCATAAGAATCTTGTGAGTATAAAATTCCAGGTTAATACCCTTGATGTCGGAGAGTTTCCAAGCGAAAATGCACGCTTGTGTGACTTCAAAACCTTTATGAGAGCGGCTTTTTCCTCGACACTCAAGTCTTTAGCAATTATGACAGGCAACTTGTTGTCACCTTCCAAAAATGCGTATTCGAGATGAGGAGGTAAGTCCTTGAGTTCGACTTCGGGAGGTTCATCAATTGAAGATTTATCATTCTTAGCTTCACAAACTTTGAGTTCTTTTCGAATTTCAGGCAAATAGTTTCCTTGAGTGGGAGGGGGTAATGATGGATCATCATTGAGAAATGATTCAAGAAGAAGAATATCCCCCTCCGGGTCATAGTAAGAGTCATCAACTTCCGGTGAAGTTGGATCATCTTCGAGAGCGAGGAAGCAACCCCTTTCCCAAGAAGAAATCACTATCCCCGAAGGGGAGTAGACTCGGAGAAAGGTAAAATGATCGGGTCATAGTAAGGAGTGGGATAGCCACTTGCGATCACATCGAAAAACGAGAGACTTTTATTGAGAATACTCCTCACAAGCCATTTCAATGACGTCGATTCGGTTCGCCATTATATCATCGTAATTATAGGAGTATCTCGAAGTTTGGTCAAGATTGAATGAATACGGCTTCTTTTTCCCAACACGAAGAGATAATTCCCTTCTTAACATCCATCAAAGCACGTCCGGTCTTTAAAAGGATTCCCAAGAATTATGGGTTAAAAAACCCTTCTCGAGGATTGGCATCAAAGTCAACGACTACAAAGTCGGTCTGGAATTTGAACTTTCCTACTTTTAGGTTGACATCTTTGGCGATACCGATCGGTTGGGTAATCGAACGGTCTGCAAGTTCAAGAGTCATACAAGTAGGAGTGAGCTCTGGAAGAGAAAGTTTTTTCCACACGGATAATAGCACGAGATTTATGCAGCCTAAGATCGGCCAAGACTAGCATCTCACCATGTCCGGGAAAACACATGGAATGTGAAATTTGCAGGGTCTCTAGTTTTACGGTAACTGTTGAGGATAAACCAGTCGAGCAATGCTCATTCAAGGAGTTCTAGCCATTACCACTTAATTTTTCTTTGTTTTCCAAGAATTAGGGGGACTCGGGGATCGGCATCAAAGTCTACGACTACAAAGTCGGCCGTAATATTGGAACTTTACCTACATTTTAGGTAGACATCTTCGACATACCGATCGGTATTGGAATCGAACGTCCGCAAGTTCAAGAGTCATACAAGTAAAAGTGCTGCTCTGGAAGGAGAAATTTGTTTTTCCACACGGATAATGGCATGAGATTTATGCTAGCGCCAAGATCGGCCAAGGCTAAGCACTCATCCATTCCGGGAAAATCACATGGTATGAGAAATTTGCCGGGTCTCCAAGTTTTCGGGTAAATCGTTGAGGAAAACCACCAGAGCAATGCTCATCAAAAGGAGTTCTATCCTTTCACTTAATTTTTACTTTGTATTCCAATTAAGGCTTTAAGAGTCGAGGTAAAGATATGGCATAAGAATCAAGCATCCGTGAGGCTAATTCTCGAAACCTCAAATCTTTAAAGAATTCTTAGAATTTTCTCAATTTTGGTCATTAGCTTTTCACGGCGCCTTTCATCATTATGGTCCCCTCGTAAGGATATGGGAAATTGAAAGTTTCATTTTAGGCATCGAGCACTAACGGGAAGAACAACGGGCTCAGAATTTGTACTTGCGGTGAATTGGACAACCCGAGGTTGGACACTTTTGGAACTTCTTTATAGTAAGAGGCAACCGTGTCCTTTGTCACCTTGGTTTTCACGTTCACAAATGTTAGGAGTATGAGAATAAGTAGAAAGGAAACGTGGGTTCCTTGATAACAAACACCACTTCGGGTGGTAATACCCTACAAGTCTAACTTCCGGTTAGTAATGGTATTACTAGGGAGAGACCCGACCTGAAGTAAAGCGGTATTGAATTCAAAAACTTGGAGAAACAATGTCCGTTAAATTGGTCATTTTGATTTAGCAAGTTTTGTTTTGTCTTGCATGTATCTCATTAACTACATCAATAAGCCTTGATTAGCTTTCAAAATTGTCTTATGTCACACCTGGTTGCAGAATCGAATCTTGATAAGTTGTGAGTTTGGTGAACCGGGGTTGATTAATCGAGGTTTAAAAATTGGCTTTGGTGTAATTAGTTCCCCCGTTTTTGGTTGTAACGGTTTTTGGTATATTTCCTTTTTTTTTGTTGAATGGGAGGAAAATCGGGAAGTCGAATTTGATTAGCAATCGGGGCTCGGCAACCGGAATTTCCTTGATTGAAATTATGCTCTGCGCTTTGGAAAGCATATTCTCGAATATTGTCACTATAAACGTTGCCATCGGGGCGGGACAAATTCGGGAAGAATGACACCACCACAAGTAACACAACTATTCCTCGACCGCTTTCACGGGAAGCGGGGCTTGGTTTTTGTTTTTTCTTATCGAGAAGTAAAGTTTTCACCATAGTCTATAAGATCGGCAACATCGTGAGAATACCGGGGGTGGAATAGCTCGAACTTTACTTGGAAACACCGGTTTGTTACGTGATGTAACTTTGGATTTGCTTTCATATTCTTAGTAAATCATGGGGCCTTTTATCCAAAAAGTTACCCACCCGTGGCGGCAATTTCAACGAATCAGTGATCAATAGAGTCAAAGCAATTAAATAGAAAGTATCGAGTTGATGTAACTCCGAAATTCCATGATGTAGGCATGCCCGAAGAAGATCATTGAATCGGTCCCATGCCTCGTAGAAAGTTTCAACAAATCTTTGTTGAAATCTCGTGATTTCATTTCGAAGATTTGTTGTTTTGGAAGGAGGGAAAAATTTGTTGATGAATTTCGAAACAAGATCATCCTATGTAAGTATCGATCAAGGGGGTTCATTTTCAAGCCAAATCTGAGCGGCACCCTCGAGAGAAAATGGGAAAAGCATAAGCTTTACCGACGTACTCCGAGACGTTTCGGAACTTCATCGTATGAAAGAAAAATAATCTTGTTGAAATAACGATGTGACCATGAGGGTCTTCTTTGTCAATGTCCCCGAATAATTTAATATGTTTTAGAACGAGGGTAAGCAACCCGGCTTAAGCGCAAAAGTTTTCCGCGGTGATCTCGGGCACAACGATGCATCCTCGAACCCCACGGTGGGTGCATTCGAGTAAATTGAGCCATAGTACGAGTATCTCCCAAGTAACTACTGCGGGAGCTTGATTTTCAATTGGTTCAAAAGAATTAAATGGTTTCCAACAAAATCGGGTTGAACATGTTTTTTTTGTTGTTAACGGATAGAATTACGAGATTGAGAACGAGTGCGCATGCACTAAAATTTAAAAAGAAAATTTATACTAAAAAAAATTTCTTGGTTTTTTTATTTTTTATTTTTTATTTTGGTTTTTCAACAATGTATTCACAATAAATTTTAAATACGGACAATGAGATAAGACACTTAAACCTAATAATCAACTCGCTTCTCGGTAACTCTTTAAAAGAAAAACGCACAAAGGAGTTTGTTTAACTTTAAAAGGTGAGCCGTACGTCGCGAGAGACACAAAAGGTAAGTTTTTGATCGTTTGGTTCGGAAACTTATTAATGGATAATACTTCAATTGAAAGTATTATATGTTGGTGTTCTTTTACCAACTTGGTGAATTTTTTATTTTATTTCTTTTTATGGATAATGTTTTTATATTTTTGATTTTTTTTATATTATAATTATACTAAATAAAAGAAAAATCTTTTTGTATTTTTTTTATAAGAAAATAAACAAAATAACTTCACACGGAAGGATCTTCAAACAAAAATTTTCAAACGGCTTCAACAATCGGATACACCCCTCCCCGGCAGCGGCGCCAAAAACTGATCGATTCTGATGCTACCTTTAAAATATATAATATATAAATATATAATATAAGTGGGTAAGAATCAAAAAATCACAATTATAGTAATCCGGGAGTATGATTCCTGGGTCGTTTCCCCAACGAGGAATGCAATTGAAAGTCGAGAGTCGTTTTGAGAATCGATGCTTGAATGGGACAAGATTAATAATTAGTTTCTAAAACTACAGAAAATTAAAGCCAAACTTAAAAACACATAAGGGCAGACATATTCTAACTAAAAACGCAAACGTGAACCTAAAAACCCGTAATTAATCCCATATAAGTCCTAAATTGATCTTTTTGGTTTTTATAAGTCTTAATTGACTAAAAAGCTAGAACAAAGAAAACAAGATCAAAAACGAAGGAGATTTGAGCTTGAAAACACTAAAAACGTGAACTGATTCAATCACACGTCCCTTTAAAAAACAAAAGTTTGCAATTTAAACCCACGAAATCATTCTAATTTTCCAAGGTTCAAATGTTTAAAAGAAAATTTCTAAAAAAGAATTAATATTTTTTTAGACTTTTATAATTTTTTATGAATTAAAAACGATTTTAATGAAATTAAATGTTTAAAAATACTAAACTATTTATAAAAATTCTGAAAAAATCATGAAAAGTAGCTTGAATAGTGTGGAATCTAAGAAAAATAAACTTGGTAACACAGCTTATCAAATAAGCTGTTAAATAAGCTAAAAACGCCTAATAAGCTAAAAGGCCTAAAATGTGTATAAATAATAAATTTTGCAAACTTATACCGAAAAAGACCCAAGGGCGAGTGGTAGTGGAGTGTGTGTGTAAAACGTTTGGGTGTGGGGTTGAGGTCCCGGGTTCGAGCCTTGCTCACCCGGGGCTTCCCCTACTCCCAAATGTTTTTGCAAAGTCCATTTTTTTATAACTTTTTAAAACACTTAAAAATAAGCAACTTTTGCAAAGACACCTTTTTTATAAAGCCGTAAATCACACAAATAAGCAAAGAAAGACAGATTAACCCAAACTTATACTAAAACCACTAAAATGCTAATTATTAGGCATTTTTAAGCTCAAAAAGCAACCAAATAGAGAAAATAAGCTAAATAGATAATAACTCCACTAAATAAGCAACAAAGAGACAAAAATAAGCAACCCAATAAGCCTAGAATGAGCTTATGAGCTCAGCAGTACTAACTTTTAAGTTAATACTGCTAGTTAGCAACTTAAGACTGCTAGGCTATTTTCTAACTTAAATAAGCTAAGGCAAAGCAAATGGCTTATAACAGCTTATAGGCTAGTCCTAATAAGCATGAACAAACAAAAATAAGCAAAAAGTTTAAGCTATAGAAAGCAAATGAGACAGAATACTTAAAAAGCTATAAAGCTTAAGGTTTTTAAGCTAGAATGCTAATAAGCTCAAATAAGCTTAAACCTAAAGGAAATAAGCTAAATGGGACTTAAACTAACCTAATAAGCTATGCTAAACCTAAATAAGCAAAAGAAATAAACAGATAAGCCCCAAATAAGCCCATTAAGCAAAATGGCACAAACAGCAGGCAAACAGCAAGGGGGGCACTTTTGAGCTTATAAATAAGCTCAAAGATGGATCCTTATGGCTTAATGAGTTATACCACTGAAAAGCTCTAACAATAAGCTACAATAATCATGAATCAAAAAGGAGTTTGAAACACAAATAAGCCCTTAAAAAGCCTAATGAAAAAGTTGTTTGTTCATTTTTCAACACTTAGAAAACTTTTTTCAGTCTTAACAAACCAATACTTTTAAGCTTAAAAATAAGCACCTAAATAGATCCTTATGGGATTTTAACTCACAAATAGTTTAACTTTTTACCATCAAAGAGACATATCATAATCAAAAAGCAGTTGAATAACAGGATAAAACCAAAATGTAGCAAATCAAAAAAGCTGTTTCTTCTATTTATCACACTTTGCAAAAAAATTGACAGGAATGGCAAAACACAAATCAACAAATGCAGGCTTAAGGTTTTGGTTTCTAACTTGATTTAAGACTCAAACACATACAAAACTAGCATTTAATTCACCCAAACACAAATCAAACAATAAGATCACCATAATCGTCCAAAACAATGTCAGATTCACACATTAACATCTTGAAACCAAAGATTTTGAGTTTTAGCACTTAAAAACTTAAACCAACTGAATTTTATAACTAATATTACCTAATCAAAATTGACTCAAAAGCAAAAAGCAGGTTTTGACCCAATTTAACCCACTTTAACCCTTGACCCAAACACCCCTTTAAAGTGCTTAATGTCATTTCAAGTTTATAAATCTTAGATTAAAAGCACAAATTGTAAATACCGGATAGTGAACAGCTAAAAACTGACTTAATAAGCATATTTCAACAACAAAATAAGCAGAATCAATAAGCTAACTAATTATGCTACTATTTTTGGTTTTTTAACTGTTTTAGAGAAATAACAAGCAGATCAAGTTCTAAGCTAACAATTAGACATAAAAAACCATTTTAATATCTAAATAGCAACAATAAGCTAGATTAAACAGCAATAAGCAAGTAATAAGCAGTATTAAGCTAATTGCAATATTAAAGCTATAAAAAGTAAATTGAGAACTTACATAAGCCTCTGCACAAACAAGGCTATAAAATGACTCAAATGAGCAATCAACAAGCCTCCAGCTTATCAAATTGATAAGCAGGTAGGGTCCTGGAGGTGGGGAGTCCTTGAGTCCTTCCATTATTTACCTTCCCTCCAATAACAAGCTAAGGTAAATTTTGGAGGGTGGATTTGTTTGAATAAAGCTCATTAAGCTTTTAAGAGCATAACTGAGTAGTAACTATGCTTATGAGCATGATAGAGAACTTATGAGCTTATGTGGAACAAAAAGAGCTAAATCAAACAATTTGAGTTAAAGGAAAACATTAAGGATTCAATTCATTAAGAAAAACAAAACTTTTTATTACTAATATGAAACTGATTACAATTTTAAATGAAGGTTACAATAAGTAGAAATCTATAAGCTAAATTAGTTTGAACGAATAATTCATAAGCTAATTCTACAAGCTACTTTCTATAACTACTCCTAGATATCTTTTATGAGTGAGGATGGCCTTCATTTTATAGGAAGAGGAGAAGCTTCTAGGTCTTTTAACGCTCCCATTGGTCTTAATCTTGGCCCTCGAATTCTTTCAATCATTGGATCCTCAATTGTGCCCGTTGGATTATAATGTGAGCACACGGATTGCTAAGCTGGCAATCCCACTTCTTTGGAGTGGACGTGTTTCTTTAACACTGAATCCAATGCAAATTTCCCTTTCTTATGTGTTTGTTTGTTGTCCGCATGTCATTCTTGTTGTCAGAGAGCCAATCATAGGGCTTTGATGACATATTTCCTGCTGACTTGGAGCGTTGTGCTTGGAATCTTAGAGCCACGTAATTAATTAAAGGGAAATGGGTTTAACCCTCTAATATGAGCAGGGTAAAACTTGGGACGAAGGGTGAATAGTAATTCTCCTTCGCGCCCTTTTTCTTTTCTTATTTGTTGTTTGACCCGGGGGTGTGGGTTTGACTTGGGCTATGTTTTATATAAGAAAGGGTTGGGCCGGTGTTTGTTTGGGCTTGGAAATGGTTTAAAAGAGTTTATATATTTTAAAAGATAACAACAGTTTATTCTTTTATTAACAAGTGTAAGTGTTATAGGGCTTTTGGTTGATATTTGAAATTTAACATTAGTGGCTCATTTGTGGTTTTAAGGGTTTTGTCGTTTTGTGGTTTGACCAAGAGTTGACCAAGGGTTTACTTTGTTGACCTTTTGCTAGAAACTCCCGGTTCTTGCACTCTTTTCGTTCCCGTGTTCGTGTTTGCCCGGTTTTGACCGTTTTCTTGTAATTTTTGCAATATCCGTACCTACACATCACAAATGGCAAAACAAGCAATTATAACAAGCCATAATTTGCACAATTTTACATCATTTAATGGGGGTCATTTTTTATTTAAAAAGGATATGTGATTTCTCACATATCACTTACCCTTCTAATAGTGATTAGAAGGGGTATTTATAAGAGAGGAAAGGAAGCTTCCCTTCCTTTATTTTTCTAATGTTTCACTTCTAGTCCTTATACTTTGGTAATTATGTTATTTCTTTCTTTTAGCATAATAAACCTTATTACAAGCTACTTTATTCTTAACAAAATAAAGACTAATGACTAAATATAATTAAACCAATAATCGGCACTTTTTATGAACTAACACATAACCCACCAGACATTAATTAGCTTATTTAGTGTTCTTCTAGTTTAAGTTCTTAATTTGTTTGTTTGTAGCTTAATGTTTAATTGCTTATTAGTCCTAATATTTTAGCTTAAAGTTAGTTTAAAGTCCTTTAATAGTATTTTTAGGTATGTTGTCTTAGTGTCTTTTTAACTGCCTCTTAGCTTAATTTGTTTGCTAATTTCTAGTCCCTATTTCTTTTTAGGTCTAGGTAATAAGCTGTCATAAAGCTTTTTTTACTTTTAACATATTCTAAATGCTAATTAAGGTTCCTAGGTTAGCTTAAAAAAGTAGTGAAAAAGCCTTCTTAGCCTGTTTTAGTGTCTATCTGTCTTATAGCCTTTAAGTGCTTTCCAGCTTATTTTCTTTGCTTAATTCCTTTCTTTTGTGCTTATTAGGTTTAGCCTCAAGGACTGTTTGGAGCTGTATATGCCTTTTTCCTTTAGCATATTAATTCCTAAAAAGCCAAAACAGTTTGTGCTCATAAGATCCATAAGTTAGATTTCTTTAACCTTTAATTTTTTTCTTAGCTTATTTCTTGGCTTATCTTTTAAGTTTTAGTAATATTTCCTTTTTTAATTAATAAGCTTATTTTACTTAAAGTTTAGCTGCTTTCAAAAAGAAAAATAAAAAAAATATTGTAGCAAAAAGGTAAGGACCGGGACTCGAACCTGCGACCTTGCCTTCACACACACATACACTTACCAGCGCGCCCTTAGGACTTTTCCATTAGATGTTTGTTTCCTTTTATTAATAACCAAGTTTCCAGTTTTGCTTATACGAGCTTATTTCTTCAGCCAAATTTCCAGTTTGCATTTTTCTTAGATTCTACATAGTTTAAAGTAATTTTCTTAATTTTTCCAGAATTTTAATAATTAGTTTGCTATTTTTAATATTTTGTTTAGATTAAATCGGTTTTTAATTAATAAAAAATTAAATAAAAATCAAAAAAATATAATTTCTTTTTCAAAAATTATCTTAATACATTTAGGTTTCTTAAATTTGCATTTTAAGTTTTTAGAGTTTATTATGCTTTACTTTTGCTTGCCCGTTAGTCATTAAGTTCCCGTTACGTGTTTAGTTGTCGTTTAAATTTATTTGTGCATTTAATTCTAGTTTAGTGTGCCTTTTATTTGCTTTCCCTTTGCGTTTTTAGGTTTAGAATCCAAAATTGATAATATTTGATATTCGAGCATCAAACAAAATACCTTCGCGGTTTTCAAATTCACCTCTTGTCGGGATACGACATCCGAGAGATAAAATATTGTTTGTCCTCAAGCAATTTTCTTATCAAACGGGATACTCTCTATACTATAATTAATTTGAGATTTTTAGTTATATATATTTAACTATATATAGACTATTTGGATCGAATCATCCCTCCTTTGGGATTACCTCCAAAAGCAACATATCCTCCATTAATTTCTTCAAAGTCAGTAAGATAGGACATGTTCCCTGTTATGTGCCTTGAGCATCCACTATCAATCACTCCTTTATCCTATAAATCTTGTTGTAGATTGCCATGCACATCATATAAGAGAATTAGCTTCTTTTAGGGACCCAAGCCATCACTGACTTGGATCTACCTTGTGCATCAACATAATCAAACTTCTTCAGGTGATTGATGCATTGTTGTGTTTAGAAACATGGTCTATAATTTTAGTCTTTGGTTTCCAAACCTAACAAGTTGAGGCCTTAATAGCATTAACCTGGTTTCCCTAAACAACATTAACTACTGCTTTTGGCCTAGTAGTATTAACTATTGCTTTTGGATTACAAATTATTAACTTTTGTACCCTTAACAGTATTAACCATCTTATTAAAATTACTGTTTTTAGTTGCTGTTTTGTTGTTAATGGGCCTTCTAACAGTTGAATGTGCTTTATTAAAAACATTTGTCATTGGTCTTGCACTATTTCTCTGTTGTTTGGGTTTAGCAGTTCGTTTAACTAGGTCTAAGAATATTATAACTGATACTTAAGCCATACTTCACATTAATATTGCTTTATTAGAACCATGTTCCTTTAGTGACTTGGTGAGTCATTCTAGAAAAATTCTGGTGATTCACCCTTTGAGTATAGTTCCACTCTGGTTTTATCATCTCTTTATTTTTAAACTGTCTCTGATGGTTATCACAATTATACTGCAGATGATCAAAACTTCCACACACATAGCAAGCTTTGTTAATCATCTCAAAATTACTTCATAATCTTTGAGACATCATATTATTCTAGTTTCTTTTATTGCCTCTAGGAGCATGAGTGTTCAGCCTATTTTGATTACCTTGTTTAGTTGTTATTTTTCCTTGAAATTACTTGTTCTTTAGATTTAACAAACTCTATTTTAAAAACCTAGGTTTAATAGTTTTTCTTCTCTATCTTAGCCTGAAGCAGATCTTTTTTCCTCACTATCAACACCAAGCCTCAATAATTAAGCACTATTAGTCTTCCTAACGTTTTAGACTTGTCTGCACTAGCCTTAGCTTCACTAGACTCAACTACAGGTTTCTTAACTGTAGACTCGCTAACTATAGACTCATTCACAAATTCTTCTAGACCAAAGAATGACAAATCAGGTTTTTAAGGCATAAAGTTTCCTATATAGAGAGGTGGAACTGCATTATACCCTAAACCTATTTTGCACTTATCAACTGTCTGATAGTCTAGTAGTTGCTTAAGTTTTTAGATGAATTCTCAAAATTTTCTACTGTAAGTTGAATTTCATCCTTTTATTTTTGAGCCAGTTCCAACTTTCTCCTAAGCTATGTAATGGCTACTTCTCTTAAATAAATCTCATGTTTTAAGACCTTGATATCTTCCTCATAAACAGACTCATTTTTCTTATACACTAGAAGTCTTGCTTCTACAGACTCTGAACCTGTTTTAGAAGTAATAGCATTTATCTTAGATGCCCTTAAGTCTTTTAACAGTTATTTATTTTGTTCTTCAAGAATTTTAACATTTTCCAAACAAGATGATGAACAGTTTGAATCATTAGATACCATAGAGTTAGAACTTATAGAAGAGTAAGCCATGAGTGCGAAGTTAGTTGGACCTTCTTTTGCTTGATCACTCCAATCATAACCACCAAGACCATCACATGAGATCAAAGCATTAGAAGGTAGTTTTGTTTAATCTCATCTAGGGGTTTAATAAATAACAAAGTATTGATATGCACATCAGAATTTAAATAAAAAACAATGTTATTCTCACAAGGTTTTACATTCATACACCAAGCCCCAATTCTATATGATTAGTATAGAACGGTTTTTACCTAACTATAACAGATCCAAAGAAACCTTTGAACTTAGGGCAAACCACACTAGACTCTACAATCTTTTCTTATGTACTCTCTATTCCTGTTTCTTTGGTTTCTTGAGCCGCACTCCCTTACAAAGATGTCCTAAATAAAATTATTTTGTGGGCAGTTGTAACACTCCCACTTTAGACTTATCCAAACCCAATGGTCTCAGTACCAATCACAAAAAACTTTTCTTTAGTCTTCTTCAAGACTCTCTTGCCTCATTGTTAGCAAAACCATCTGCCACCTTAAATCGCATTTCTTCAATCATCAAGATGAATTTTGTTACAATTCCTCATTGTTAAGTTTGTGGACTGTTTTGGTTGACTTGCAAAGACAGCACAGATGACAACATCACACCAAGTTGACAATTGTTTGTTGTTGAGTTAACACATAGCTTGAGTGCTAGCAGTTTAGTAACACCATGATCCTATTAACGTACTGCTCCATTTGTACTGCTGGTGCTGTTTGAGGACACAAAAGCTATGTTTTGTGTGTTTATGCTTAAGCTTGATGTCCCCTTGACCTCTGGTTCATAGATCTTTAGATTGTTGTAAAGGTCATCCAAGCTTAATGTTTCTATATCAGGCTTGTTCCTCCACACAATGGTATGTGTGTTCCATTCTGGTGACAGACTTCTTAAGAACTTCTGACTCACATCTTCTTGTAAGATACTTTCACCATGAATCTCCAATTAACTGATAAGCTTTTGAAGCCTATCAAAGATTGATCTACACCTCTGATCTATAAATGCAATTAAAAAAATTTATACTGCTGCTTTAGAAGTATTCCTCTGAGTCCTTTTTAGTAGCAGCTTTCCCTCCAAACTCTTCTCAACACCTGAAGCAATGAAACTTGGCAAATCTTTAATGGAGTTAAACTTCAATTGATGTTCATTAGGTATGCCCATCAATAGAGTGCTTCTTGCCTTCAACTCTAACCTCCTTTGTGCCTTTTCTTCAGCAGTTGCAGGAGCAATTGTAGTCTCAACACCTTCAACAAGTTTTGTTACTGGAGGTACATTACCATTTTCTATGACTTCCCATAAAGAGTAATCAACCATCTGGATGTACTGTACTATCCTCATCCTCCAAAGCTCATACTCACCAGGTTTGAGCATAGGTACTTTTGATGCAGCCACCATATGTACTACAGATTCTTCTTTTTCAAAGCTTCTCAAAGCAACAAGCTCTGATACCACTTGTTGATCCTAGGAGTAGGATACCTCTTGTTTGAATCCTACTTCAACAGATCTTGAATTCCTTAGCTTGTGTAAAGGTTTAGTGTGCAAGATTAAATCCAACACAACTATAGTAGAAAATTTATAAAATATATCAAAGATTACGCGGAATCTAATCTTTGATCAATAAGAATAATTCATTTATTAAACAGTAATAACTATGAAGACACATTCAATAAACAAAAGCTCTAATATTATTTAATACAAATAATATCGAAGTATTCTCCTAGTATTAGAATTACAAAACCTTGAAGCTAAACGATTCTATGAATGACTTGTTTTGATACATAGAACTCTATACCCTAAGACCTCCTTTTATACACCAAAGGATCCTAGTTGATGTATCAAATATTCAAAAAACATAGAATATACTACATGATCAATTCTAAAGATAACTCATACTTATCCCGTAAAGCAAATCTTGGATCTTCATCATCTTTATCTTTTAGAGGTTGTGATCTTTTAGCAGTTGTAACTCTGTCAGTAGTTATAACTTTGTACCAACAGCATTAACTCTGAACACCAACAGTAGTAACGTATACACCAACAGCATTAACTGTGTACAAGCAGTAGTAACTACTTAGAATATTTTCTTCATTCTCCACTAGCAGTACTAAGTTACATTAGCAATACAAACTACATAGCAGTACTAACATTACTAGCAATACTAATATTACTAGCAGTAGTAATATACACTAGCAGTAGTAACTAGCAGTACTAACTACTTAGCATAATTTTCATTAAGATTATTAACAACACTAATTTATACTTAGCAATACTAACTCTAACCTTAACAGTCTTAACTTCCACTAGCAGTAGTAACTTTCAAACAGCATCAAAAGGCTTTTAATCCCAACAAACTGTAAATTAAACTTAATCTAACAGGGTAGGTTAAGGTGTAAGGGTGTAACAAAACAAATAATTGGTGTAGTTCCTAAAGGATTGGCTCTACGGGTTGTTCTAGTGGATCTTCACTCTAAAGATGAGAGTGGAAAAGGGTTTAAACTGGAGGTTAACTAACCGGTGTAGTTAGTTAATAAACAACATGGATAGGCTTTTTGGGTGTAATCCTAAAAATTTACCAATGTAAACAAGTTACTCCAATTAAATCCATAATACTTATTATTGAGGTCTCGAGTGATATACCAAGCCAAGTTCTAAAGTCCACTACATCACCGACACACTCATATTTTATGGAATTTAGGTAAACATTTGGAAACGGATAGGCTAAATTCTCACAATATCTAACAAGATTATTGTTTGTCGGCTATGTATCAAGTAATTTTTCACAAAATATGCTTGTGTTTTTATTTAATTTGAGCATAATTAAGCATTTTTAATTAATTAAATTGAAAAAATAGACAAGTATCCATCCTCCCACTGAATTATACAACGTCCTCTTGTAAATAGATAAAATAAAAAATACAAGAATTAAAAAAGAATTAGAATGAGAAACTCCCCTGATATTTTCTCGGTAGATTCTCCATGTAGGTTTATGAGCAAGATTATGTGTTGAACAGCCGTCTTGAAGTTTCAAGACTCCAACACTTTAAGATCTCCAGATTTGTAAATTCTCCACCAATATTCGTCGATATTTCTTTCACGAGGTCCTGTGTAAAAATAGGAAAAACGTGCATTCCTATCTTGGCATCTACGGTTAATTTAAACTAAACTAAACAAACCAAATACGAGTCAGTCTGGTGGATACGCCGTATCAGGTTAATAAATACGCCGTATCACCAGAACTGACAATAATGTTTTAAAAGTGCAATAAAAAAAGACTGATGACGTCCAGACAATCAATATGCCTTATGGTATGGAGCGGATACGCCGAATGATGGTCCTGGGAAGACAGACATAGAAAAAGAATTAAATAACAATCCGGGTTGTCACCCAGGAACACTTTTGTTAACAGTAAAGTCTTTTAATTAGACTTGTTTCATCTTCTCTTCCAAACTTGTTATCATTCAAACTTTATGTTTTCAATGTACTTTGGGACCTCTTTTTGTAAAACTCGGATATATTATTGAATGATAACTAAATTTTCCAAAACGTCTCTTTTGAGTCATTTTCTATGATTATGGCTGTTGATTCATGAAGTAATACCCCAAATTAGCTTCCGCTGCTTTATGTCGAATAAGGGGGTGTTACATTAAACCTAAGATGTGATCGCACCATTTGGTAAGTTGCTTCATTATTACCATTGTAAATGGTAATCATTCCATCGAACTGTTTTGCTTTAATTCCAACATCTCTTAAAAATGGTTGGCCAAAATAACATCACCCATTCCTTTATCACGATAATCATCCATATCTTCTAAAACTGCAAATTCTGTTATCACAAAAAAGTTATAATGAAGATAGGTATGTTCATTAAGGCTCCAACTACATTGTTTCCCTTGTACTCCATTTTTTTTCATTATAGAGTTATGAAACTTTTTGGACATTATATTCACGTACAAGATAGGGGAAAAATTAGCGTGTAAAAATTCAAAACCTATCATGCATGAAAACTTCAAATTGTAGGCATAATCGATGTGGATCTTCTTATCGTGGTCATAATCACTAGGATATCCAATGATTTCACTAAACATACTAGCATCATTCCTAGCTCTAAATTCCTTAATTACCTCACCTTCCTTAATGGTGGGCATCAAATCATCCACTTGATCTCTCCTAAGCTCTATTGGTACATTAAGATCTTTCAATTCTATGTAATCTCCATTCAAAGGGTCTAATGATCTATTTAACACCAAAGTTTCTCCCATTAGCCTAGCTTCTAGATCAAGTTCCATTCTTTCTTTTAAGCTTAACATGTAGACCCTCTTAATTAAACTACTAGCAGGTTTAACACTTTTGAAAATAATCCTTTCTTCCCCAACTCTCAAAGTAATCTTTCTCTTGTATACATCAATCTTGGCACGGGCGGTAGACAAAAATGGTCTTCCGAGGATCAAGGGCACTTTGATATCCATGGGCATATCAAGGATTATAAAGTCTACATGGAAAGTAAATTTACCAATTCTTACTAGCACGTTTTTAGTAATTCCTTTTGGATATTTCACTATCCTATCTGCCAATTCCACTGTTAACTTAGTGTGAATTAATTCGCCTAATCCTAAGTTAAGGTAGGTCGATAGAGGCATAACACTAATGCTAGCTCCTAAGTCAATAAGGGCATTATCAAAGCAAACATTATTAATATAGCAAGGTAGAGTGAAACTCCCTGGGTCTTTCTCCTTTTAGGGTATGGAATTATCAATATGTGAAGCTCCATAAGCTTCCAAAAATTGTGGTCCATAGGATCCCTTCTTATCTTCATAGTAGCAATCATTCAAACGGCTTGGAAACGGGATTGTCATTTGTCTTGCATTGTACATCAGTGTACTGTTTTGTCCAGTGGATACGACGTATTGGTATGATCCAATACGGCGTATCGAGCTTGCATCAGCTTCAATAGTGGTTGAAATTGACTTGACTTGGTCTCTCAGGTTTGTTTCAGTTGAGCTTGGTAAACTTCCAAATCCTCTTTCCTATAGTACCTTGCTCATTTGCCCGATTTGAATCTCCAAAGTTTTAATTGATGCCCCTTGGTTCCTTATGGAAGCATCCGTTGAAGCTTGAATCTCTTTGATCAAGTTGGAGTTTTCCTCATGCCTTTTTGCCGATTCTCCCATAAATTTGCTCAAGGTTTCTTCCATTGATTGCCTTCGCTCATGGTACGAAGGATATGCGTTGTTTCTTTGATAGAAACCTGGAGCTGTTTCTCTATATACCCCTCCTTGAAAAGGTCCACCAAATTGCGTGTAGTAAGCTTCTTCTAGGGTTTTCCCTTCTTCTTTGAGTGGACAATCTTTGGTGTAATGGGGTCCTTTGCATTGTTCACATCCTACTTGAGCAACATAAACTTTTTCATTAACCTTCTTGATTTCTCTCCCAAGGTTGTTGAGTTGTGCTTGTATTGCTGCTAATCCATCAGAAGTTTCAGTACTTCTGGTCCTAGATGTTCCATTATGCCATTTTTGAGAGTATTCGGCCATTTCTTGGATGGCTACTTTTGCGTATGCAGCAGTCTTTGATGGTATGGCACCTGTTGAATCTAGAATTTGTCGAGTAGGAACATCCAATCCATTATAGAACAAGACTAGCTCCTGCATCTCCGTTAAATAATGTTGAGGACATTTCATCAAGAGTTCTTTAAATTGTTCCCAAGCTTGATAGAGGTTTTCGTCCAGCTGTTGTTGAAAGTTTTTTATTTCCTCCATTTTCTTTGTAGTACGAGTAGGTGGGCAGTATTTGCTTAGAAACTTAGTCTTTAGATCTTCCCAGGTTGTAATTGAACCAGTTGTTTTATTTCTTAGCCAACAACTTGCGGCTCCAGTAATGGACATGGGGAAGGCTATAAGCATTACTTGGTCTATAGTAATATTAGGAATGTGGAATAAATCCACGATCTCAAGAAATTTCTCGATGTGTTCGTTTGCATCTTCATGATCTGAACCACTAAAGGTGTTGGTACATAGTTCCTTGAGAAATTGGCCTTTTAGTTCAAAACTATCTTTTTCCTCAATCTTAGGCCTAGTAACTACCGATCCATAGTCGGCTTGAGTTTTGCTCATGTATTGCTCCATAGGTTCCGCCATTGTTTCCGCTACTTCTTCCTCCGAATAATCTTCTAGGTCAGAAAATAGATTGAAATTAGGTGACTTTGACTCGTTAAGACTTAGTGTCTTGAAGTGCTTCCTAGATGATCAAAATTCTCGTTCTTGATTTTGGAAAGGCGTAAATAGTTCGTTAGTTGAACTCCTTGTCATGCACTACCTTAAACACAGGATAAACAATCAGTAGGATAGGCTCGGGGGAAAGAAAACTAAGATGCGCGGAAATCAAATACAAAAATTTAAGCATCGGTTATTATATCAGATGATCGATACACCGTATTCAATTGACCTGAATACGCCGTATTAATCTTTTGAATGAATACGCTGTATTGGACAGAAAGTTGGATACGTCGTATCCGATGGAAGTGGATACGCCGTATTGGTTTATCGACCAGAACAATGTATTTGAGAAAACAATTAAATATTCACAAACAACTAATCTAACAAATATACAAACAATTATACACAAATATACAGAATTATACAGAATATACAGAATTATACACTAATCTAAATTACATTAATCCTAAGGGTTAGATCTAATCTAATGTTAAAAACCAAAATATCAAATAAAAATCAAGATTAATTTTCACTCCCCGGCAGCGGCGCCAAAAACTTGATGTGTCGTTGTGTGGTGTATATTTTTATGATTCAAGTTTTAAATTTATATTTTGCCGACTAAACCAAAAACAACACTTTAACGGGCAGTGTACCCGATCGGTGGTAGTTTCGTGGTAAGTAGGGTGTCAAACACTTGAAGCAAGGTAAAATCTATCAATTTATTAATATCTTGGTTATCTAATCTATGTTAATTCTATTCTATGTCAAACCTATGCTAAACCTATGTTAGTCCTAATCCTAATTCTAACAGGTAAAAGGTGGGTTTCAGCCTGAGAGACTGGTACGGTTTGGTTGGTGACTACAATCAATTCAAGGCACTTTAACCTACGCAAGCAAATTAACAGAAGATAAAAGAGCGGTTGAGCCTAATATAAGAAAACTGTATTAACCATTATTAATCCGATTACGATGTTGGTTTGTTTATTTAGTGCAATGATTTCTTCTCTCGAGGTGGCATATCATTCTTAGACTTAGGCGGGACTTCTTCCTAATACCTAGACACATTAATTCTGTCACAATTAAATCATCCGTATAAATCATCCTTATTTTCTGATTATAATCTATCTTAGGGATTAAAGCAATGGTGATCTTGTTAAACCCTAGCTCATAGAGACTTTACCCACTTACTGCTTAATGGCTCTTTATATACTAGTAGTCCACTATCCGAGTCTTTACCAATTAATTAAGAACATACTCGTTGATCATAAGGGTCACCTGCCGGTCCAACTAAGCTCAATAATCTAAAGGCAAAGATAGGTCAATATTTGTGATCCTATGATTCTAGATATATAAATTGCAATATGAAGAGCTATCCCGGACTCTTAGCCTACGCCCAAACAACACCAAAGTTGCAGCGTAGTAAATATGTAGGACTAGACCCAGTTGGATGATAGGTCATATACTTAAGCACGTAAACAAGTATGATGATAAACATAAACAAGCATTCAACGATATATCAAGAAATCAAGATAAACAATACCAAACATTCAGATCTTCATAATAATGGCTAATACCCGAAGGTATTAGCCTTCAAACGTCATAATAAATACAAAAGCAATTATTTAGCCAAGGTAAACTAAACGAATTAACGAATGATACCAAAATCTGAACGATTACTAAAGTATATGGAATTACACGTTGTCTCCTATGGAATTGATAGCGTTGCTCGACCTCTTCTGCTCTTTTTTTCCTCTGAAAATCAACTTTTATGGTTTATGTATCGAGAATATGATTTAGCACACTTAAAACTCGTTTTTGAGTTTTCTATTTATAATGTCTGGAGTCGGTGTCTATACGGCGTATCCAATGGATTAGATACGGCGTATCGGGGGTTTCTTGGAGTAGGGACCACACTTGATATCTTCCAAAATCTTTACACACTATATCTTCCAAAATCTTTACAACTATATCTTTAGAAAGGCGTATTGATATTCATTGGATATGGTGTATAGATCTTGTTTCCTTTGTGGTCTTTGGTGAGTGTAGGCATAGATACGCCGTATCTTCTTGATGGATACGGCGTATTGGTGGTAAGAATAATTAATATTCAAAATATCTTCATTTAAGCTCCAGGATGCGCGTCTTTTGCTAATATTCACCAAGTAGTCCATAATTATTGCATTTCTTAAATATAAACGATTAAGTAACAATTCTTTGCAATAATTATATAAAATAGGTTAATAACATGGGATAAATGATGCTATAAAATAGACGTTATTTGATGTCATTAGTTGGCGTCTTACACGTGAATTGGACTAGCTATAGATCATCTGCTATACCACTTATAAGACTAGTGATTCACCTATTCGGGGGGTCGGGATTGATCAAAGAACAATAGATGAAACATGTTTATTTCTAGTGAGAGAAAGTAGAGAGGGTGAAAGAACAAATGTGTGTTTTATTAGAAAGTGAAAGAAAAACAAGTAATAAACTTCCACACCCCCCATGGAGAGTCATGGGGGGTATTTATAGCCTAAACATAAGCTATCTATCCCATTGTTACAATAGTAGTCCCTGCGTATAGCAGTTGGTCTATAGCTAGTCTAGTTCACGTGTAAGACGCCAGCTTTACTAAATAGTAAGGCTAACAGAAAACCATAGATACTCTTGGAATCTGTCCGTCCTTCTGTAAACATAAAATTCAACTCCTGGAAGACAAAAAACCAGTTGTTCAAAAACAAAGAAGATTGAATCCAAACATGTAAGAAGTTGTAAAAAAAGAAATAGTTAAACTCCTTGATACATATATCATTTATCCAATCGCTGATAGCCCTTGGGTAAGTCCTATTCAGTGTGTACCAAAGAAAGGTGGTATAACAATTGTTACCAACGAAAAAGATAAACTTGTCCCAACAAGAACTGTTATAGGTTGGCGGGTATGCATAGATTATCGTAAATTCAATGAAGCAACTACGAAGGACCATTTCCCTTTGCCATTCATGGATCAAATGTTAGAAAGACTCGCAGGAAATAAATACTTTTGTTTCCTCGATGGTTTTTTTGGATATTTTCAAATACCAATCGATCCTATGGACCAATAAAAAACAACATTCACATGTCCTTTTGGTACATACGCTTATAGAAGAATGCCTTTCGGTTTATGTAATGCTCCAGCTACTTTCCAAAGGTGCATGCTGGCTATATTTCATGACATGATCGAAGAATCCGTCAAAGTATTCATGGATGATTTCTCCGTCTTAGGAAACTCTTTTGATAGCTGTCTGAACAATATCAGTAAAATGCTTCAACGTTGCAAAGATGCACATCTTGTCCTTAACTGGGAAACCCGAACCATTTAAGATCAATGTCACCACGGACTAACCAGTGGACATTATGGACCAAACACAACTGCTAAAAAGGTCTTAGACTCAGGTTTTTACTGGCCAACCATCATCAAAGAAGCTCATACTCAAGTTCGCCTTTGTGAAGCATGTCAAAAGACAAGAAATATTTCAAAACGTGATGAGATGCCCTTAAACAGCATTCAAGTATGCGAAATTTTCGACATATG
>BQNB010035720.1:0-50662 GCA_026074375.1 Tanacetum coccineum | reverse complement strand
GACTTATGTGTATCATGTTTTGGGAAGTATATGTTGTCTTTTGTAACATGAAACAAAGAACAAGTAAAGCTATAAGCTTTTGTAATATATCTTTTAATTAAATCCAATGTATCAATTTAAACGACTTTTTGTGTCGTTCTTATATATATCTTGTGCTGTTGATCTTGAAGTAACATGCCCCGGACCCTTATTCCGCTGCGACCCATTTTGGGGGTGTTACAGTGAGCAGTCATATGTGTCTATTCTGTCGTTACGTATGTGTATATGTGGTCTTTGTCGCTTTTTTGGAGCATTGAGACCGGTATTAAATTATATGAGTGTACCGATAGTATATTAAATTCTAGAACTTGTTTTTGTGATGCATCCCGAGACCGCATAGTAAGTGTTAGGATTTGCTTGATAAGAGGCACTAGGATTAACCCATGTTTTAAACCTGTAATTGTTATGATGGTCACACCGATCATATAACTATCACACACCCTTGCCACGCACTCACCTTTAGTGTAGGATACCCCTAGTACAACCCTCCGAGCCTATCTTTTTTTACGGTTCTCATAATTTTCTGGTTAAGCCGGACTATTAATGAAGAGCATTGTCACCCCTTAACCTATCGTTACACCTAAATCGCCTTAGCCTACCTTGTATTTACTCGCTTTTAGTACATTATTGTTTTAACCCAAGTTAATTATTTGAGTACACTATTGCTAAGTCCTTATCCTTGTAAATACTGTTTTGGGACAATTGGGATTCATGGGAGTATTTATTTCGCGGAAAAATGGGGAAGAAAAGTTAAGTCAATACCCCTATTTATTTGTTAGATGATCTCCATGTTATTTTGATCCACCTCAAATCGGGTCATTAGTTAGATTGTAAATATCGAGCATGTAAAAGCTCAAGTGTAGGGGTACGTGTTATAAACCCCAACTGATGTATTATGTTATTTGTAACATCCGACAATTTTTGAAATATTAAATAACTATTTTACCCTTTGAGTTTTTGGTCTGACTTGACTTTTTGACTTTTGGTCTTTTATTGTCACCTAAAAGCGATTACCGTGTAACCGGTAAAATTTTCGAAACAAATTTTAAATAATAAATCATATTGTGCAAGTTATTTTTTTTAACTTATTTGACTTGAAAACGAAAAAGATATATATTATTCCTAAGTTGACTTATCAAAAACGAACCGCTAAATCACATTTTCACGACCCGGACTCTAAAGCAATTTGATGTAAAACGACATTCCGAACAACTTTTTAGTTTTGACCGAGACCCGAAAACAGTCAGAAAGTGACTGAAATGCCCTCGCAAGATTATAGAAACAAGAAAATAATTAAATTATATTTAATTAACACTTTTTATTAAATAAAAATATTTAATAAATTAGTCATCATTTTATTCAGTGACGTTTGTTGAAGATGCAAATATTCGAGTAAAATATCATTTTTACGTACAAGGTTTATCGGAAATATACACATAAATAATAAACGATTTAAATAAATTTTATAAAACGTTTATGAAAAATTGTCGAGTGAATACTCGTTTTTGTAGGAAAAATTATTCGGAACGTAATGGCGCAAATTTCGTATTTTAAGTCATCTGTTAAGAGGTTTAAACGAGTCCCGAACCAATATTTACCAAAAGTTACACTTTTGGTCCCTGTAAAAATATTTACAAAATGAACCCCCATCTATTTGGGACTTGACACATTTATTTTATAACTTTTAATATATTTATATATATATAAAAAGTTATACATAATTTTCATTTCATTTTTATAAAAACACACACACACCTTCACTTCTCTCTCTCCCTCCCATTTTTCGGCCACCGCCGCCCCACCTCCGGCCACCATCAGCCGTCGCCGGAAAAGTTTTCCGGTGAGTTTTCCGACCGAGTCCAAAAATGCTTCTCACCCACCGATCTATCCAATCCCCACCACCACGCGCCTCCACGTGCTTCCACCACCACCCCTATCACCACCACAGCCCGCGCCCACCACCATCTTCACATCGTCATCATCACCATCACAACCACGCACCACCAAAGGGTGCGTTTGGTTTTGATTATTGCACCAGAGGGTGCGTTTGTTACTTTGTTTTAATTCAAGTAAGGTTATTCGTCTTTAATCATTCAAAATGTCTATGTACTGTGTAGATTGTTTTTTATCTGCTTTCATTATAACATGCGAGGCTAAACCCTCCTTTGTATTTGCTTATGATTGCATGAAAGTCAGATTGTAGATCCTATTACTGTTGCTTCTTGTTGATGAATGTGCGCTTTAGGCTTTAGAAAACCAGCTTTTATCTGTATCGTTGTAGACACGTCTAGGGAAACGCGAGTGCGTAGAAAGGATACCATCAGGTAATAGTCTTTATACTACATTGCCCTCTTATATGGTTGATCCCCCTTAAGGTATTTCACACGCATTTAGTATACTCTTAGGGGCCTTGTAATAGTCTTCATACTACCTTACTTGTGTGTTGCCCTAACGGAATATTAAAAGACGGCGGGTTCATGTAATACGTTCATGACCTAGGAAATACTTACACAAATCATCACAAGTGTGACAAGGCAGTAGGATTAGGAGAAGCAATCTGATAAGTAGTACATGATTAAGTAAATACATTCAGTTATCATAAAGTTATCACCAGTAGATTAGATATTAAATAGTTTAGATAATAGTTAAACAAACCAACCGCTCAAACCATAGATTTACCTGCTTTCTATAAAACATAAAAACACAAAAATAATCTTCCCTCAACCCTTAGAATTCTGTTAGACCGTGATCATGCCTTCACAACCTATTCTCGTAAAGAATGATAACAAAACCCGGTCTTTGCCTTTATACTACTACTACAACGGTAAGGTGCTCTGCCTAGGGAGTTGTAAAACTTCATATAGAAGTCCTACGACAACTGTGAAGTACTATTGTCGTGGAATAGCACAATAATATCCCATGAGAATTGTTGATTACATCTCAACCTTTAAACTCTCTAGCTAACTTACCAACCTCAAATTATGTCGGCTATTGTTGTGATCACTTGGTGAAGTAAACCCGATATACCAAACTTGAAAATGAAGTAGAATCCCTCAAATTTGTTACTTAATCTTGCACTGTTGTTGATTGAAGAACGGTGCAAGATTAAATCTATAAGTACTCTATACTCAACCAGAAAAGTATAAGAAGTACAACACCTCTTGAAATTATCCACATCGACATCTTCGTGTGACACTGAGTACTACAATGTAACTCCTTTAAATGATAACTATAACCCGTGAGCACTACAATGTAACTCCTTACATCAGGAAATAACTAGATAACCCAAGTCTCAATCATAGCTGTATACGTTCAAGCAAGTCATCAATCGATAGATTGGGTTTGGAGAAAAGGGGTAGAAAATAGAAGGAAGTCTTGATGATGAAATAAGTAGACGCCTTAGTAAAACCCACTTCAATTCTCAAATAAGGGATACCAAATCAACTTCGTGATCATTTGTCATCGTAATCCGAATCTTTAGCCGTTTTGACGTTTTAATGAATCTTATTCGGATCATTTTTAGTGTTATGTATCGTGTTTGTTGTGTTGTTGAAATCAATTAACATTAACAGGATTTTACAATTCTATGACGTAAACCGTAAAAAGAATCGACTTTTACGGGATTTTACTAAATCAAGAAAAAATCGTGAATAAAAAATTGTTGTTGGTGAAATCGTTGTTGAACATGAAGTACGTGAGCTTTTGTTGACAATTGTTGAGCTTAAAACGATGAACGGTGTACAAATTTTGAGCTTGAAATGATTAACGGGCTGAATTATAACTTGTGAGGACTAACGGTGTAAAACTGTTTCAACAATGAGGGTTAACCATCAAACAAAGACTAATGATGAAAAAGGACTAATCTTGCAGGGGTTGCATGTGCCATATTTAAAAACTTGATAATTAATGAGAAATTTTCCCACCAAAATTTTATCACTTTCGTTTGACAAATTGAAACTAGGGCAACGATTGTAATCTTTCCTTTTTGAACTCGATCGGTTATCGTCGGTAGCAAGTAAATATACCACGTTGATCGAAACGATGTCACGATCACATTGGTATAGATTAAACGTCCCGTAGAGCACCGTCACGCGAAATCGAAAAATCAAAAATGATTTAAAACGTGTAAGGAAATGACTAGTTTGGTTCCTTCTATCTTTGCTAGTTCGGGTCCTTTAGGTGTTTTGACTAGATCGGTTCTTAAGGAAATGACTAGTTCGGGTCCGTCACAAAATCAACTAGTTCGGTTGTTAAACTTGTTCGGTTGATGAAGGCATGAACTAGTTTGGTTCCTTATGAGAAAATGACTAGATCGATACTCTAGATCGGTGATACCAGATCGGTTGCCACCCTAATAGCTAGTTCGGTTTCTTTTAAATGAACTAGATCGGTTCCGCTAAAAGACGTCTAGATCGGTTGTTGAACTTCCGTCTTCAAACTTGCGTTCAAGAAACGCAACCCAATAAAAAAACTTTGTAAGCCACACAAATCTTGAAATAAGCTCACGTTTTTGGGAAAGAAGAAAAAAACTTTATAGACCACTTTTAAGCTATGAACATAAGACGAGAATATTATTTTCCAAATGTAAACAAGGTGACTTTTTCCTTTTTCAAACAAACACGCATCCTTTTTGTTGAACAATATTCTTGTCGTGTTCTTTTTTTTCTCAAACCAAAGACGCAACTTCTCAAAAGTTAATATAAGCCCAAAGGATAAAATTTGAACAGTAAGCCCAAAGAAAGAAAAAAAATTATAGTGTAATAAAGCTTTGCCAAGTAGAGAAAAAAATAAGCCCTTTACACACGAATACAATACACCCACGTAGCTCTTTGAACCCAATTGTTATAATAGAAACACAGCTAAAAACAAGATGTATCCAGAGGTCGAGGAGGATAAAACAAGAACTTAGCATTTATTTAAGAGAGTAAAAAGGAAAGATGTGTAAGTGTTTAAGAAAGAGAAAGAACACACACATAAATTGGTGAAAATGATACAAATGAATCTCACCCCTCCATGAAGTATAGAGGGGGGATTTATAGAGTCAATACTAGGAAACTAATCTAACTTAATAATTTACTAGTCCCCTGAAAGCTCTTGCCTAATGATAACTAAGTAATTCCAATAGTCAACATATTTTAAGGCTAACATACTTGTCCGTGACGAGTATTCTATCATAAGCTTGGCAAGGATACACATCTCCACCACTAAAGCCAAGGAGTAACAAGTTTATAAAGGTAAATATAGGTTTTTTGTATGGAAAGGCATACGGTTTTTGATCCATGCCTACAAGCTTTCGACCAGAAGTACCCAAAAACCTTCCCCAACACCAAAAGGGGGGGGGAAGCTGAAGCAATAAAAAAAAACCAAAAACACATACACACTCGGAACACCAGG
The DNA here is from genome assembly GCA_026074375.1 of Tanacetum coccineum. NCBI lineage: Eukaryota > Viridiplantae > Streptophyta > Magnoliopsida > Asterales > Asteraceae > Tanacetum > Tanacetum coccineum. The sequence goes on along the minus strand of BQNB010035720.1, from coordinate 45,229 downwards.
ATAGACATGTGTGTTCGATCACATCCCCATTCGAATTTAACCAAGGTTTAGGATGAAGAATGATATAGGGTAGGAAAACCTTCAATCTCACCAAGAGTGATAAACCAACAAGGCAGCTGAGACATGCATCCATGGCCATACAACGGAATCGACATGCATGCCAAATCACATTCCTCATCACAGTAACACCCATGGTTAATCATTTAGGTGAGAGGGAATCTAATTGTTATTAAATAAAAATTCAAGAAAATAAATTGAATTTAGCCTTAAGAATACAAGATTGCTAGCCACTTATTTCCTGCAGTTACATGTAAATGACAAAATATTATTTCAACGGCTTGATCATAGACTAAAAAACAAACAACCTAAGTGTGGCGTCCCGTAACGACCCAACATCCCAATCATCCCAAAAATTTACATACATTACAAGGGCAACTTGCGATTATCTTCCACTTAATAACAATACTCTACATCGTTGTTTTTAAGACGATATCAACGAATAATCGATCCTTCGTATAAATTCCTCGGTAATGTTTTTTGCGAATCATTATCTTTTAAACTTTCCTTTCTCTTTTTTTTAAACAATACTGTCAATCCATGAATGTAAGTTACCATCTTCACGATCATAATAATTCCAGATAATTCCTTTGGTAGTTTCTTCGTTCTTCGTTTCACCATATAATTGTGACCGGTAGTAAAATCACATAAGCTATGACTACTACTATAGGATCCATTGCAATGTGCAAATTTTCCAACGCACCAAAGGATAGAAAATGACACAAGACTCAAGAAATACAAACTTTTACGACTTTAAGCAACTAGCAACTGTAAATTAAACTTTAATCTATAAAGGGGTATGGTAAAGTGTAAAGGTGCAACGAAACAAATAATTGGTGTAGTTCCTAAAGGATTGGCTCTACGGGTTGTTCTAGGGGTATCTTACTCTTAAAGTGAGAGTAAACAAAGGGTTTATATGGGGGCTAACTAACCAGTGTAGTTAGTTAATAAGCAACATGTAAAGGCAATTTGGGTGTAATCCTAAAATTTACCAATTTAAACAAGTTACTCCATTTAAATTCATAGTACTTATCACTGCGGTCTCGAATAGATATATCAAGCCAAGTTCTAAAGTCAACTACATCACCGGCACACTTATATTTTGTGGAATTTGGGTAAATATTTGGAAATGGATAAGGTTAAATCCTCACAATATCTAATAAGGGTTATTGTGTACGGGTTATGTATCAAGTAATTTCACAAAAGTATGCTTGAATTTTTTTTAAATTTGAGCATAATTTAAGCATTTTAGTGTGAAAATTAGGACAATTAAACATTATAATTTCATCCCCCACTTGAATTATACAACGTCCTCGTTGTATAGATAAAACAATAAATATGGGAATTAAAAAGAATCAGAATGAGAAACTCCCCTGATATTTGCTCGATAGATTCTCCGTGTCGACTTTATTAGCAAGATTATGTTGAACAGCCGTCTTGAAGTTTCAAGACTCCAACACTTCACGAGGTCTTGTATAGAAAAAATATGTGCATTCCTATCTTGGTACCTACGGTTAATTTAAACTAAACTAAACAAACTAAATACGAGTCAGTTTTGGTGAATACGCCGTATCATGTGCATGAATACGCCGTATTGCCAGAAATGACAATAATATTTTTAAAGTGCATAAAAAGTAAAGACTGGTAATGTCCAAGCAATCAATATGTCGTATGGTATGGAGCGGATACGCCGTATTGATTTCTGGGAAGACAGACTCGATAAAATTAAATAACATTTCGGGTTGTCTCTCGGGAAGCACTTTTATTTACAACAAAGTCTTTAAGTTAGACTTTTCTTCAGCTTCTCCTCATCATTCCATCTCATACACGCTAATGTGCCCGTATGTGAGCCATTCTTCGGTCTTCGCATCTCGAATGTAATCGGGTCCTAAGTTCAATACTCTTTTGTAGAACCCCTTTAACTTTTGGTATGCATGCGAGATTCCATTCATCTTATATTTCTCACTTACCTTCAGTAATGGTGGGATTTTGTTGCATTGCTCATTAGTGTGGCGTTTAAACCTCGGATGTGATCGTACCATTTGGTAAGTTACTTCATCATCACCATTGCAGATGGTAATTATCCTTTCGAACCGTTTTGTTTTAATTCCAACTTCTCTCAAAATTGGTTCACCAAGAATAACATCGCCCATTCCTTCATCACGATAAGCATCTATATTTTCTATAACTGCAAAATCCATCACAACAGAAAAGGTTCCAACAAAAATAGGCACATTCATTAAAGCTCCTACAACATTATTCCCTTTGTACACCATCTTATCTTTCATTATAGAGTTATGAAACTTTTTGGACATCACATTGACGTACAATAATGGGAAAAAGTTAGCGTGAGTAAATTCAAATCCTATCATGCATAAAAACTTTAAGTTGTGAGTATAATCTATATGGATTTTTTTATCATTGTCGCAATAACTAGGGTAATCATCAATTCCAGTATCAAGTTCATCATCCCTAGTTCTAAATTCCTCAATTACCTCACCTTCCTCAATGGTGGGCATTAAATCATCACCTTGATTTCTCCTAAGCTCAAATGGTTCATTTAGATCATTTAATTCAATGTAATCCTCAAAGAAAGGGTCTAATGATCTATTTAACACCAAAGTCTCTCCCATTAGCCTAGCTTCTAAATCAAGTTCCATTCTTTCTCTCAAACTTAGCATGTAGACCCTCTTAATTAAACTACTAGCAGGTTTAACACTTGTGAAAACAATCCTTTCTTCCCCGACCCTTAAAGTAATCTTTCTTTTGTAAACATCAATCTTAGCACGGGCGGTAGACAAAAATGGTCTTCCGAGGATCAAGGGCACTTTGATATCCTCGGGCATATCTAGAATTATAAAGTCTACTGGGAAAACAAATTTACCAATTCCTACTAGTACGTTTTCAGCTATTCCTTTTGGATATTTCACAGTCCTGTCTGCTAATTCAACTGTCAACTTAGTGTGAGCTAATTCGCCTAATCCTAAGTTAAGGTAGGTCGAGAGAGGCATAACACTAACGCTAGCTCCTAAGTCAACAAGGGCATTATCAAAGCAAACATTATTAATAAAGCAAGGTAAAGTGAAACTCCCTGGGTCTTTCTCCTTTTGGGGTATGGATTGTGAAGCTTCAGAGTAGGCTTCCGAGAATTGTGGTCCATATGATCCCTTCTTTTCTTCACAGTAGTAACCATTCAAACGACTTGGAAACAGAATCGTCGTTTGTCTTGTCTCGTACATTAGTGTACGGTTCTGTCCAGTGGATACGACGTATTGGGAAGATCCAATACGGCGTATCGGGTATGAATCAGCTTCAATAGTAGTTGAAATCGACTTGACTTGATCTCTCGGGTTCGCTTCAGTAGAGCTAGGTAGACTTCCAAACCCTCTTTCCTGTATTACTTTGCTCATTTGCCCGATTTAGATTTATAAAGTTTTAATAGATGCTCCTTGGTTTTGAATGGCAGCATCCGTCGAAGCTCGGATTTCTTTAATCAAATTGGAGTTTTCTTCGTATCTCTTTGTTGACCCACTCATGAATTTGCTCAGGGTATCTTCCATAGATTGCCTTCATTCTTGGTATGAAGGATTTGCGTTGTTCCTTTGATAGAATCCCGGAGCTGTTGCTCTATATCCCCCTCCTTGAAAAGGTCCACCAAATTACGTGTATTAAGCTTCTTCTAGGGTTTTCCCTTCTTCTTTTAGTGGGCAATCTTTGGTGTAGTGGGGTTCTTTACATTGTTCGCATCCAACTTGAGCAGCATAGACTTTTTCATTCACTTTCTTAATCTGTCTTACAAGATTGTTTAGTTGTGCTTGTATAGCTGCTAATCCGTCAGAAGTTTCAGTACTTCTTAACCTAGATGTTCCATTATGCCATTTTTGAGAGTATTCAGCCATTTCTTGGATGGCTATTTTTGCATCAGCAACAGTCTTTGATGGTATTGCACCTCTTGAGTCAAGAATTTGTCGAGTAGGAATTCCCAATCCATTATAGAACAAAATTATCTCCTGTATCTCTGTTAAATAGTGTTGAGGACACTTCATCAAGAGTTCTTTAAATCGCTCCCATGCTTGGTAAAGGTTTTCATCTGGTTCTTGCTGAAAGTTGTTAATTTCCTCCATCTTCTTTGCAGTTCGAGCAGGTGGGCAATATTTGTTCAGAATTTTTTTTAAGACCATCCCAAGTTGTAATTGAACCAGTTGGTTTGTTTCTTAGCCTACGGCTTACGACTCCAGTTAAGGACATAGGGAATGCTCTAAGCATCACTTGGTCTATAGTAATATTTGGAATGTGGAGTAGATCTATGATCTCAATAACTTTCTCAATGTGTTCGTTCGCATCTTCATGATCCGAACCGCTAAAGGTGTTAGTCCGTAGTTCCTTGAGAAATTGGCCCTTTAGCTGAAAGTTATCATTGTCTTCAATTTTGGGCCTAGCAACCCCCGATCCATAGTCAGCTCGGGTCTTGCTCATGTACTGCTCCATATGTAACACCCCCAAACTACGATACGCAAAGGAATACAACATTTGGGGTGCTACTTCATAATACATGCACACGAGTCCCAGTAAACGTTCAAAGACACGTTTATAAAACACCATTTCATTTATTAGGAAGATCAGAGTTACATAGGTCCCAATACCAACGTAGAAATTTATTTCTAAAAGTCATAACACGACTTGATTTCTAAAACATTATTTTAGTTTATGATACTACTTCACCGAGACACCGTCCCTGATATTCGCGCTCCGTCCCGTCCAGCCATCAACAATAATTTACCTGAGATACATTCTTAAAAAGGATCAACATAACATTGAGTGAATTCATAGAGTTTACAAATAATAGTTAGAACGCATATTTGGTTCAACAAAAACATATAACATTGCTCGTACGACAAGTTATATATAAATAAAGAATTCTAACTAAATGAGCCCGTGTACCGAAACTCAACACATTCATCCCGTAGGACGAAATAATGTCCGAGAAGTATGCCACTTCTAATACTAACTACAAAATGTCCGTTCAGGGGTGCTCACCAACGGATTCAAACCCCGGATAGGGTTGTCAAACCCAATAGATCTATTTAATGCATTAGCGTTCACCTGCAACTAGGCAACTAACAGTCACACAGTAAAAGGCATATACTCTGAATAAAATCATATTTAGTATCAAAACATATTGCGTTCTCATTTTCACAAAACAGCAAGTATCCCCCTAGCGGGTTTAAAATATTTAAAACATTCAAAAGCGAGACTATGAACTCACCTTGATCGATGTCGAAGATTAAATAACTGAAACAATCACGAACTACTCGATGACGAGCTCAACCGCGACCTATAATTTATGTCGTTCAATTGTTACATCGCAAGATACGATCGGATAGTGCTCGCATCACAACTATCAAAATAGTATAAATATACATACACATGTGATGAGAAATCCACTTGCGGGTCCTAAATCCTAAACTCCACTTGATTGAGTTACGATCTTTCTTTTATTTATATTATACATCGCTTAATCGAAAACTTTCTATTTTATGATACTTTCTATTTTTGGAAAGTTACTATTTTCGGAAAGTTACCATTTTTAGTAAGTCTCGTCTTCTAATTATATTTATAATAATATTTAGTTATCTCGTCGAACTTTCGACATTCAATTAAATTATCGTTTACTCGCATCGGTCTTATACTTGAATATTCCCAAAGTTACTATTTTTAGGATCTCCTTCGTTCGTAACAATCGTTAAGTTTAAATTATTATACTCGTAATGATAATAGCGTTTAATTATTTTTAGGGAGAATTACATACATCCCCACTATAAGGCTACTAATTACATATTTCCCCACTCAAACATTTTAATTACAAATATACCCATTTTAATACATTTAATTCTCATATATACCCATTTTATCTATTTTAATGCAAAGATCTTTAACACATAGCCATTACATCCCTTTTCTATTCATGTTCAACAAAATTTTTTACAAAGTTCATTTACGTTTCAAAGGAAAAATTACAAATATCCCTTTTATGCGATTACAAAAGTTGGCAGCCATGGCCTGTGAGAAAGGTATTCATTCATTTCATTTTCATTTTCATTAAAAATTTTGGGCGATTGTTGTTTTCTACTTATCTTACTCTATTTATTTAATTTATTCATGAGAAAAAATTGCGTTTGTAATTGTAGAATTTAACTAAATATTTTTGTTGTTATGAAAAGGTGATCAAAATGGTGCTAAATGTTGACCTCAACTGTTCTGGCTGTTACGAGAAGGCCATATGTAAAATGTGAAACGTGAATTAACTTTGTAAAAAATATTTCTTAAACATGGATGGATAAAAGATATAATGGTCATGTGTTAACAATTTTTACATTAAAATAGATAAAATGGGTAGATATAAGAATTAAATGTATTAAAATGGGTATATTTGTAATTATAAAGTTTGAGTGGGGAAATATGTAATTAGTAGCCTTGTAATGGGGATGTATGTAATTTTCTCTTATTTTTATAACATCCGACAAGTTTAGTATTAACACGTTGACTTTAAAAAGTCAACGTTAGACTTTCACTTTTTATGCATATTTATAATTAAATTTGACCCGCTCCAAACGACCCGTTATATCACATTTTCACGACTCGGACTCAAAAAAGATTTTATGCAAAACGATATTCCGGACAACTTTTTAGTTTTAGCCCAGAACCGAAACTCGACAGAAAATGACCAAAATGCCCCTGCAAGTTTCTGCAGGAACTTTGACATTTTTAAATAAAACCTAGATTTTGACCTTGGGTTTTAACCCGTTATTACTCGATTTTAAAACTAGCGAGCCTCGCGGAAAAATTAAACATCATTCCGAGCAACTTTCGTGTTTCGCCGGAAGGCCGAAACGGGATCGAAAGTGTTCAAAATGAGCGTTTAAATTTCTGACATCAACTACTATTTTCCACAAATGCTGAATTTTTCCACTAAAAATATATATCTCGTTTTAGCTTTAATTTTTTCGTTATTAGGAGTTAGAAGCTCCATTTTATGTCAAAACGATCGTCTAAGAAAGCTTTATCATAATTTTCAATCCAAAATCAAATTTCAAAAAATCTCGACCCTCATTTTCCGTTCCAAAGTTTCTGCATAAATATACTCATTATAAATCGCGCCAAAACTCATTTTTGACCAAAAACTCACTCACAGCACATCTAATATGGCATATAATTCGTATTTAACTCGCTCAATCACTTTATAACATCAACTAACTAAAAGACGCAAGATCTTATAGATTTCATCACATGCATAAATCGAAATCATTCAAATAACGAAAACGAACAAAACAAAAATAAAGAGAGTGCTTACAATGCTATAATAAGCAAGATCAGACTCGATAAATGGTCACACGTGTCCCTTTGTTCCTTTTTTCGTGGCTTTGAATCCAAAACCAACCCAAAACCAAACCAAATCAACCCAAACTAGTCTAGTTAATAACCAATCAAGCAAAGTACACCTTTGTGTGCCTCCTCCTTGGTTCGAACCCATGACTAAACCCAAAAACCTTCACCTTTTTGAATCCAAAACTCCCACTAACATTTTCCCACTAATCTTTAAGCTATTACTTGAACCAAAACCTCCTTTTTCAAACAAATCCAAAATTTGCTCAAACCTTATTGTATGTGTTCTTTTATTGCATTGATGATCCTAAACAAACCTTCTAAACAACATTGAATGATTAGAAAAATCAAAACACTAAAGGTTTGTTTGTTTGTGGCTCGTTCGAACACAAGAAGAAAAAGGAAGGCAAGAAAACTATTTTCTTTTGTTTCTATCTTGATCTATATCATTTTTGAGTGAGATTTATATAGATATCTATGATTAAAAATTGCAAATGGATTGAGTGTGTGTGTGATGGTATTCGGCTGAGCAAGGAGGACAAGGAAAAGAGAGAAACAATTTTTTATCACTATGTGTTTACTTGTGCATATAAAGACTTATACAAATCCTTGGAAGCAAAAGTTGTAATGATTATACATGGAAAATTTAAAATGGATTGAGTGTGGTTGTGTTGCCTAGGCGTCGGCTAAAGGCTAGGGGGAAAAGAAGGCATGCAAAAAATTTTATAATTTTTATTTACTTGTATTTTTCTTGTAAACATTTAAATTTAAAGTGACACTTAAACGAAAACGTAATGTTAAACGCGAGTTAGGCCAAGGTCAAGGAACAAGGACGACAAGGTTCGTAAAATTATAATTTACAATAATAATAATAATAATGAGACGTGTCGTAAATTTTACGATGCTCAAAAACGTTTAACGAATGCGCGGTCAAACGTTGATTCGCGAAATGTCAAAAATAAAAATTTCAAATTTCCGTTCGTAATAAAATACGAAAATAATTATTTACGACAAATAAAAATTTAAATGTCGACGTTCGCTCACACGAATTTATAAAATAATAATTATGACGTCGAATTCGCGATCGTCATACGCGTCGTAAAACTCGGGTTGTTACATTCCACCCACCTTAAGGGAGCGCCGTCCCGGTGCTCGTCCTTTCTTACTCGTCTTAATTTCTCTTACGGTGAGACAGTTTCCTTACGATTGGACGGCCTCATGTGCTCGAACGCGAAAAATCACTCGATATAATACTCTCCTTGACTATTCCGGATGGAAAGTCAACAATACAATGATAATTCATATCAATAAAAATCAAAAATATAATTACAACTGCTCTTATTATAAGAGACAAAATACGTCGCTAAACATATCCGGGAAAACATAAATCGCGTCGTTTTTAAACGAAAGACTTTAAACGAAAGATCAACCCAAATCTTAGTTTGGTGATCATTTCAACAAAACACACACCGCTATACAAAACTAAGTATACGTTACTAACTAAAATCAAAGCATACGTCAATAACCAAAACCAATATATATACGTCATTATCCAAGACCAAAATACTCATCAATATCCAAAAACCAAAATACACATGTCGCCCTTCCAGTCTCATTTAATAATGCCCCACCGGTTGCGAAAAATAGTCCGGAGTACATACGACCCCATCAAATGCATTATAGCACCAACATATAAAATCACATATTCAATTAAGCACATATTCGCCTATTAGTCATTTTTAGAATGACCCTAAATTTCTACCTAACTTATCATCACGCTTAGCAATAATCATGCCTGCTTTCTATAAGTTTTAGCAAAAATATCCGCCCTTACTTATCAAGAAGCCTCAACAATGGCTAAGCTCATCATGCGGGTTCATACCTAACCGATTAGATTGCTCATTATTCCTGGCTTGCCGGATGGTCAGGCCTCTTGGTAATGATCTCGACTAAATCACGGTTAGGTTTTAGCCAACCATAGTCATGCTCGTGGCTTAACAAGCCACAATTGACAATGGACTACTAGGCTTACGTACCTCTCAAACCAACCTTCATCTTCATTCGGGTAAGTATACCCATTCACTCACGTCTTAAACCGTATCACGGCAACACAAAAGCGACCTAAACGCTCGCTACCATTAAAAGCACATAGCACATAAGACATCGAATGCCCATAATTTGGTGGCGATAATTCCGCTAAAAAAATACATATTGTCGAAAGACAAATTAAAAACAATCAAGAAAACAATTGAGCATCATGGGTTTGTTGCTCGTTCGACAAAAATCAAAACTCCAACGTTTCCACATCGCGACTAGCATAATCGGCTCGGTCCTAACATACCTTCTCAAATCCTAGATGACTCAACTTAATCAAGTCGAGATAACTACACACATTCCTAAATTGGTGCCATTCGGCTTAAGGCGTTAGCTACTTCGATCGTTCCTCCAGGATGGAAACGGATGTCACCATTTGGCTGGAATCTCCAATTTTTTTCGCTCTTTCATACGCACACAAAGTCGTTACGTCAAGGAGTAAGGATCACTAACCTTAAGTCATGTGTCGCTTAGTTCCTTATTCTAATCCTTAACGACATCGGGTATACTCACAACTATACTACACCTACATTCCATTTCGGGGAAAGAAGTCTTCTTTACGGCCATCAGTTGATACATCAAAGGCAACATACATCCAATGTAGGAGAAGTCTTCTCTATTTCTCACTTTCAACCTCGGGACTAACCATCTCAGCTTCCACCCACCTTGGGGATCTCCACATCTTCAAGAGGATCTCTTCTCAGTGTCGGTATTAGGTTTACACCCTTGGTAGCTCAATTCTACCATTGCTTACTAGCACACCGACTATACTTGGTCTTGACACGTCTTCATAACAATCGCTGATCTATATTACCACGAACTAGACTTCACTCCTTTCTAGACACACTCGTTCCGAACAATACCGTAGGTATTTCCTCTTCGGGACAACTCGGTCATAACGACTCGCATGAGACTCTCTCCATGCAGTCAATAGGAGTAGGGTTACTTGCATAAAAATCCGTAGCAGGGTAAAAATATTTTCTCCTACCAAAAGATTGACCTAAATATTTATCCTAATTACCAAGCGTTTTAATGGTGACGATTTACCTGATATAGCATGGTTCTTCCTAAATTATGCATAGTTGATCAGGTTATGCATAATTAAGGACCAAACGACATCATGTCCATCCCGTCAAAACGTTTCTTTTTCATACGCTACATGCGTAAGTTATCTCAAAAAAAATTTAAAGAGTAAAAATTTAATTGTTTCGAAAGAAAGAAGAGAAGATAGCACCACCTTCCATTCTTATTATTTAAAGGGGAAATTCATTCATATATATATTATATTATAATTTTTTTTAAATGAAGGTTTATTTGACACCATAGGGGCAGTTTATGAAATTTGAAAACACATTTCTCCATTGTTTACATAAACAATTTATACAATATAATCAGTATGATTTGCGCAAAGACATTTGTTCAACACACAAATTCGTTATTGCAATTCACAGTTTAAAAATCATCAATTCGCAAAACATCATTAGATACAGTTCGATCAACGGTCACAGCAAGTTAAAAATAATACCCATTCATGAACAATGCAAGCAAGTATCATACGCGTGCGAAAGATCCACCAACCGGAATCATTCCACACTCGGGGTTAAGTCTATTTAGCGACAAGGTCACTCAAAACATCAACATCCACAATCACACAAAACTAATAATCAAGGATAATCATAATCTCATAACCATAATAATAACAATGCTGGGGGTAGTACACGTTCAACCAAAATATCCCAAAAGTTACAATCTCCAATTCCAAGACCGATACATCCTATCATGATGATTCTAAGTTTCTAATACAGAAGTCCTAACATATCTAAATGGCTGCGGTGCTTACAAAAACAAAATACACCCGGCAACATGACTTTACTAACTGGCACTAGCAGTTTAGTGGCTATACAAATGGTCATAATGAAATCTAAAAATCAAAAACAAACCACTAATAGGACTACTGAGGTCCTGGGGGTCTTCTCTCCAGCACTACAAGTCGCCTATCCATCCCCAAAATGACTGCATCAGTGTGCTCTCTCGGCTGCTCATCTCTAAAACTATAGTCTGCAGCTGCTGAATCTACGTATCTCTCTGCTGCACTGCTGCTTGCAAATCCTGCTCCTGCTGAGTCAATCCAGCAATCACCTCATCTCTCTAGGTCGCAGTCTGCTGACCCTGCTCAACCTGAGCACCAACTTGCTCCCATCTGTCTGCAGCATGAACCATCTGGGACACCATCACTTGCATCTGTCCCTCAATAGCAAAAACCCTCGGGCCGATCTCCCTAATAAAAACACCAGCCGCTACCTCAGCATCACTCACCTGGATCACCTTCTTCATAACCTGTCCATGTCCATACTCCAGGTTATCCAAGGGGGTACTCAAGTCCTCGATCACTAATGGAGGTACAGGAAGTCCTGAGGCTGAGTGGGAGAAAGATGGTCCCTCAGCAACCGCAGTGGATGGACCTCCAACCTCGTAGATGCTCGGTGGCTGCACCGCTGGCATCGGAGGTGGTGTGGTAGGAGCCATCAGCCACTCCTCATTCACCTCCCAAACCTCCTCCTCATCAAAACCCTCGGAGTCATCATCCTCAAAATCATCATCGCCGAACAACATGGCAATGTCCTCATCCATATCAACCACTAGAGTGATCACCTACTCCTCCGCCTCGACTATCGGCTCAGCAATCTCATCAACCATCGGCTCGTCTGCTATGACTCCAAGCTCTCCCAGTAAAGGCGCGTCTTCCTCAATCTACCCATTGTTGTTGTTCGGGTTACCAGCATACCCTGGTAGCGGTCCGGGGGCGAAGAAATCGTAAGCTGGATGCGGCTCCGGCTCATCTATAGGAAAGTCAAACACGCGGTCCGGTGACAAAGGTTCACCCATGATACTACAAAAGAAAGGAAATACTTATATTAGTAACCATTATACATATTTTTAATCATATGTAAAATTATACTCATCACATATCAGGATGGTTTTATGATATTGCATTAAATGCATAAAGAAATTAAATTTTTCACGAGATGCGAATATCGAGTTATATATAACCATACATCATAGAATGGATGCCGTATATATATTTATATAATCATTACTTATATCAAGTGTATCCCGCTTGTTGCGCACATAGTATGCAATCAAATGTACCACATAAGGCTTCTAAGGATCGGGACCAATGCGCGCGCGAATATCGAACAACAGTAAAAGACTCGTGGAATTTTTTCCAAAAATAGTTATAGTTCAAGCTTTGTAAAACGAATTAGTTCACTACAACTCGTGCTACGATACCACTCTATAACACCCCCAACTACGATACGCAGCGGAATACAACATTTGGGGTGCTACTTCATAATACATGGACACGAGTCCCAGTAAACGTTCAAAGACACGTTTATAAAACACCATTTCATTTATTAGGAAGATCAGAGTTACATAGGTCCCAATACCAACGTTGAAATTTATCTCTAAAAGTCATAACACGACTTGTTTTCTAAAACATTATTTTAGTTTATGACACTACTTCACCGAGACACCGTCCTTGATATCCGCGTTCCATCCCGTCCAGCCATCAACAGCAATTAACCTGAGATACATGCTTAAAAGGGGTCAACAAAACATTGAGTGAATTCATAAAGTTTACAAATAACAGTTAGAACGCATATTTGGTTCAACAAAAACATATAACATGGGTCGTAAGACAAGTTATATATAAATAATGAATTGCGCGCGGATATCGGACAATGGTGAAAGACTCGTGAATTTTTTCCAAAAACAGTTGTAGTCCAAGTTTTGTAAAACGACTTAGTTCACTACAACTCGTGCTTAAACCACACATAACACCCCCAAACTACGATAGCGTATGGGAAAACAACATATGGGGGCTACATCATAATACATGCACAACGATTCCCCAGTAATACGATTCAAAGGACACTTTATAAAACACCATTTCATCTAATAGAACATCAGAGTTACATAGGTCCCAATACCAACGTAGAAATTTATTTCTAAAAGTCATAACACGACTTGATTTCTAAAACATTTTTTTAGTTTATGACACTACTTCACCGAGACACCGTCCCGATAATCCGCGTTCAGTCTTGTCCAGCCACAACAACAATTTACCTGAGATACATGCTTAAAAAGGGTCAACAAAACGTTGAGTGAATTCATAGAGTTTACAAATAATAGTTAGAACGCATATTTGGTTCAACAAAAACATATAACATTGCTCGTAAGACAAGTTACATATAAATAATGAATTCTAACTAAATGAGCCCGTGTACCGAAACTTAACACATTCATCCCGTAGAATGAAGTAATGACCCGAGAAGAAAGCCACTTATCCTAATACTAACTACAAAATGTCCGTTCAGGGAGCTCATCAACGGATTCAAACCCCAGATAGGGTTGTCAAACCCAATAGATCTATTTAATGCGTTAGCGTTCACCTACGACTAGGTAACTAACGGTCACATAGTAAAAGGCATATACTCAATAGTGAATGGAATCATATTTAGTATCAAAACATATTGCGTTATCATTTTCACAAAACAACAAGTATCCCCCTCGCGGGTTTAAAAATATTTAAAACATTCAAAAGCGAGGTTATGAACTCACCTTGATCGATGCCAAATATTAAATAACTGAAACAATCACGAACTACTCGACGACGAGCTCAACTGCGACCTATAATTTATGTCGTTCAATGTACAATCGCAAGAACGGATAATAGTGCGCGCATCGCAACTATCAAAATAGTATAAATATACATACACATGTGATGAGAAATCCACTTGCGCGTCCTAAATCCTAAACTCCACTTGATTGAGTTACGATCTTTCTTTTATGTATATTATATATCGCTTAATCAAAAACTTTCTATTTTAGGAAACTTTCTATTCTTGGAAAGTTACTATTTTCATAAAGTTACTATTTTTAGTAAGTCTCGTCTTCTAATTATATTTATAATAATATTTAGTTATCTCGTTGAACTTTCGACATTCAATTATCTTACCGTTTACTCGCATCGGTCTTATACTTAAATATTGATGAGGTGTCATTTTATACACTTTTTCGGGGTCGTTTTACCCCTAAAATCATGTGTTTATGCCCAAAATAGGTACTTAATCATTTCTTTTCAGGTATTTCTTATTTGGAAGACATTTAGATGAATTACACGTGACTTGGGCTCATTTGGAGAAGAAACGGACAAGACTACTGACCAATACCAAGTCTCTTGAAGATTTGTGCTCACAGAGCCTAGAGACGGCGTCATATGCTATACTAGACGCTGTCACAACTAATCAAGTGACGGCGTCACACATTTCAAGACAGCGTCCGCTCGCACCGACTCAAACACAGATCTAGAAGATTCATTTTATGACGGTGTCACGACTAAAATGCGACGTCGTCGCGTCGATTTTCATATATATACAAACCCGAATTTAGGGTTTTTATTGAGTAACTTTAGAATAAAAAGAGGGTACGAGATTTTCCTATATATACAAACCCGAATTTCGGTTTTTGAGTATGTAACTTTAGAATAAAAAGAGGGTACGAACCCTAGTTTGTTTAGCAGCTGTAGGAGACGATTTTAGGGCCTAAAAACCCTATTGTACCTCTTCCAATTTATGTTTTAATCAAGTAAGGTTTACTTAATCATTCAATATGTCAATGTGTTGTTTGATTTATTGTTCTTGCTTTATCTTTAACATGCTTGGCTAAACCTCCTATTATGTTTATTTATGAATGTATGAAACCTAGAATGTAGATCTTAGTGGTGTTACTTCTTGTGATGGATGTGCACATTAGGTCTTAGAAAGCCAGCTTTTTTCTATATCGCTGTTGATATGTCTAGGGAAACGTGATTGTGTAGAAAGGATACCCTCGGGTAATAGTCTTCATACTACCTTGAATGTGCGTTGCTCTAGCGGCATACTAAGTAGACGGCGGGTTCATGTAATTCGTTCATGATTTAAGAAATAGTTACACAGATCATCACAAGTGTGACAAGGCAACAACACTAGGAGAAGCAATCTAGAGAGTAATACATTATTAAATAAACACAATCTTTTATCTTATTGTTATCACTAGTAGCTTAGTTAATATTTAGTTTAAACAGCTAAACCAAACCTCTCTCCAATTATATGATTTACTTGCTTTCCATAAACATAAAAATACAAAAATAATCTTTTCTCAGCCCTTAGAATTTTGTTAGACCGTGATCAAGCCTTCCCAACCTATTCCTCGAGTGAACGACAAAACAACCCCGAGTCTTGCCTATACTACACTTCAACGATTAGGTGCAATGCCTAGCGAGTTGTAAAACTTCTCGTGTAGAAGTCCTACGATGACCACACATCAAGTTTTTGGCGCCGCCGCCTGGGGAATAGTTAGGTTTTGATCATAGTTTAGCTTAGTTCTACTCGCTTGAATCCTTTCAAGTGAGACTTTAATTTTCGCATATTAGCTTTCTTGTAGTCTATCTTTTCTTTGTGCCCTTTATTTTGTAAATTACTCTTTCATTCACCATCATGATCTATGAAAGATCACCAACCAACCCTTTTCAAAACCTACCACAAAACACAACCTTCCCATTCTAAAATAATCTATTGATGTTCCAACAACATCAAGATGAATCTCTCTACGATGCATGGACTTGTTTCAATAACTTAATCCAAAGAGTCCCTCATCATGGCCTCAATTTATGGTCCTTGGCTTAATTCTTTTGTGATCATGTCAATAGATATACCTAAATAGACATTAACCATGTAGCAAGAGGGAACCTTAGGGTATTAAGTGCTGAAGAAGCATGGGAAACCATTAAGGATTGTGCCCAATGCGATAAACAGTAGAAAAACCCAACTAGCACTATTCTTGACCAAACAATAGCAAATTTGAAGACTCAATTAGTTGAGAATGAAGTGGTTAGAGTTAAGATACCTAAGTGCATGGCATGGTTAGATGATGAGCCTATAAGAGATCTAAATACGATGGAGGATAAGGTGGATAATCCAAGCCCATAAAGTACCCTACAAGTCCTCCCATCATTTGTGGTATACACACCGCCCGTGACTCACTCGGAAGAAGTAGAAGAGACCATAGGAATCCCGATGGAGGTAGAACCTTTGAACGAAACAAAACTAGAGGAAGTAGGCTTGAATTGTAATCACAACACTCCTCTTAGTTCTAGGGAAGATCCTAGTTTTGATAAACCGGAGCCTCAACCACAACCCTCACCTAATTGTCCACCCTTAGATGCAAGTCTAGGAACCGAAAGAGGCTTTAAACCACCCATCAAACCACAAAGTCCTGATAGTTTTAGGATGAAGGTATTAGATAATTTGACCATTCATACACCACCTTCATCTCTTGTGGCGTCTTTCCACCTTAGGGATTTGTATTGCTATTATCGCCCATGTGTAGATGACCCTAAGAAACATTATGGATTTAAACCGGGTTTATTAGGACATAGTGGATCCTTAGGTGTTGATTTTTCAAAATTGGGGATGATAGGAGATGATTGGAAATTAGAATATGACAAATGGTGATGCCTTAAGGAAATGCATTCTTTAAGGTCCTTACACATCTACTATTGTCACAATTCTAGCTGTACCTGCAACGGACAATACTCCAGCAGTTCCTGAACGAACAGCAGTTGAGACAATCTTGAATATGTCTCCTGAAAACAAAGTTCATTTTGAATTAGAAAAGGAAGCAATTCATTTGCTATTGACTGGAATTGGAGATGAAATATATTCAACTGTTGATCTTTGCAAGACATCATGAAATAGTATAGCTATTCAAAGGCTACAACACGGTGAATCTCCTCAACATCAAGATGTAAGACTAGATTTGTTTGGGAGTTTATAAATTCACTCTCAGGATGGAGAGTCAATGGAGTCATATTACTTTAGATTTTACAAGATGATGAATGAAATGATAAGAAACAACTTGACAGCTGCTACGATGCAAGTCAACGTTCAGTTTCTTCAACAACTTCAACCAGAATGGTCAAGGTTTGTGACAATTTCTTTCTTCTTTCTTCCTTCTTTCTATTTTCCTTTTATCTTCTTTCTAGTCATTTAGTCTATGGTAAAATAACATATCTCACATTTCATAATCATTCTATGTCTAAGCATCATCTTAATCAAAACCACAAGTACTAACTACCTTATAACTAAGGCATTTGCATTCTTCGCTACTTACACTTACGGCATACGCATCTACGACTGGTCTAAGTTTAGACAACCTATCATGGAAACCTACTTCACTTAGACCGAAGCTCTGATACCAAGTTGAAACGCCCCTTTCTAGACTCTAAATTTGACCAAAAATAAAAAAACTTTGCTAAAACGCATGACTAGGAATGACCTTTTGTCATTCTTTTATAAACTGACCAAAATCAATTACAATTAAGCCTTTTAAAGCATCTTTAGATGAAAGTAAACTCGAATACCGTTAAAACGGTGGGTGGCACGACCTTTAACGAGCCATGGTTCATTTATTACAAAACAAACAAAACGTTACAAATCTGGAAGGGTATCATACACCCTTATGCTCAAACTTAGAAGGGCGTATGGTCTGATACTCAAATTCTGTGAAAATACAATTTTAGGCAGAAGGCCTTATGCCCAGCCTATAAGGGCGTATGCCCTATACTCAGAAACTCAGAAGACCATTTTGATTGCAGAAGGCCTTATGCCCAGGCACAGAAGGCCTTATGCTCCCATTTCCAGATTTTACCAAAAACCCAACTTTTTACAACTTACTTTAATTTCCAGAAAACGACTTCCATGACACGACAAAACACCAAAACTTCTAGAAATCATTAGCATAACATATTACATCATGTTCATAAACATTTGTGGTCTAAATGACCCATAAGCTCATAATTCACGGGGTTTGCCAAAAACCTGTTTTTACCCATTTTACATACACTATAACATGTAACTATGACAAACGAATTGACATACTTTAACTTCTTCAAATACAAGATACTTTGACACTTGGCCACAACATTAACGAATGCTTAGGGGTTCAACATTACTTCGAGCTCGGTATCTATCATAATTACATGTCTAAAATTGACAAGTACTTCCATTCCTTATTTACCCCATAAGCTACTATCCAATCCATCCTTTAAATCGTACAAACCTATAAAATGGTTAAACACTAAACCGTAAGCATAAAGCTTAGTAAGTAAACGGCAATAACATGTCATCATATATCATTCATACAATATGCATCATAAACCTTTAATATTAGTTCATTACATTATAATCACTATCACATACCTATAACCACTTAAGGCATCACCATTCTATAATATCAAAGGCAACACATACCTTAGCTTTATTCATTACTAGTTTACTTCCTCTATAGCTAGTTGTGCCAAACTAGCTTCTTATCACCCTTAAACTAAACACATAAACTCAATTTTTCCAAACAATAATAACATCAATCACATATATACAAAGTGATAAAATCTATATAATACCATATTATAACCGGTTTACTTACCTCAGTCCTTAGCTATTAACAAGAACATCACCACCACCATTTATTATTTCCTAAACCATAATCATCATACATCATAGATACTTTATATACTTAACAAACAAAGGGTTTCTAGTCTTACCCAATACATACCCATCTTCTTTATAACATTCATATGATCATTGCCATGATCATATAAGAAAATCTCTATTTTTACCAAATTAGTCATAACCCATTAAAGAGACTTAACCCACACTCATTATAACCTCATTAGTTGCCTTCAAAACATCATTTACCCAAAATCTCCAAAATTGGGTACTTAAATCCTAATTCATAAATTACCAATTCAACTCAATATAAAGATTACTTACTTGAAAGAATGATTGATAGGGTTACTACTCTTGAATTATAACACCAATCCACCATCATGATCTCTAGGAAAATCTTGTTTCCCATACTTTTTCTTCTTGAACCGACAGGGAGATTCTAGGATGACTAGTGTGGTATTTCTTATATCATAACACGGGGTCGATTCTTGGATCTGGCTAGTTTCTAGAGAGAGAAACACTAGAGAGAATATATTCTAGAGAGAGAAAGTGTTTTCTTTGTAAATGAATTTATGACTAGCTTACCTCTTCCAAAGTTGGAAGAGGCTATATATAGTACTTACAATATACCGGGTATTCGTACCCGACTTAAGACAGAAAAAATGTACTATTAACTATTAAACTACGAGCTATAATAAACAGTAAAATACACGGGGTGACCGAGTCTTTTTCTAATATCTAACAATCTCCCCCTAAGGGAGGTCACCACCCCTAAAATACCAAACTTTTATCACTCAGTCTTTAGCTCGTAGGCACTTGATCTCTTGTACATTTGTGATAGGAATCTTTTGAGTCATCTTGCGCTTGTCTTTGACAGATCTGATCTTTCTTGATGTCATTGCCCAAACATAATCTTACATCATCTTGCAATACATTGCCATCTTGTGCACTTGTGAATGAATACGTGACATCAGAGGTTGCGGAAGCTTTGACCAAAAGATGCAAACCTTGTATGGAGGTTTTTATCCCCCCCCCCTTTTCATAATATCATAACCAGTTAGGATCCATGTCTTGGCATTCGTTATATATTTGACATCACGCGGAACTAGAATTTCCATTCCATCCTCCAACTTCAAGATATCTGTATATAAAACAGTTAGAAAAAAAGAGAAAATTGATTTGAAAAGACAGTCATAAGTGTTTTCTTATGAAATAATTTTGTAACACTTCGAGAGTTTTGATTGTTTGTCAAATGATAAATAACCGTCAATTCTTACACTGGAACAAGTTTGATTCACATAGAACCGCACCATTGTTTCTTTCCAGTTGACACAAGTTTGATTCTTGTAGAATCGCACAAGTCACCTACCTAGGGCTTGTTTGATGTTGGCTCTAGCAGGATTTCCATCTTCATTGTGAAAACCTATCGTTTCACTCGGATGTTCTGGCAATATCACAAGGAAGATGCGGTAGGACTCTAGGGTAGGACTTGTTTCCAACATGTGTGAAAGAACAAGAGTGAATTAGATATGTTTCCCTAAACTAGATTAATTAACGATCTCATGGCTCTAGACTACATTAGTGCATTTTGGTTTTAGCACTCGAAAAGCTGAGCGGACTGCCACCTTTTTCAATTTCAACTAACTCTGAGTGAGAGAGTTAATAGATAACGTGTTTTTAGTCTCCGTAGAAATGAAACAGAAACCTTTTGAAAAGATTTCTGAGTGGCCTAGGGAGGTTGTGCATTGCATCACTGGGTCCATGAGTCGATCTTCAATGTCCAGCAATCATCTAAGTGATTCGGCAGCATATGAAAATGACCCCGTTTCATGCCTAAAGAAATTGAGGCTTCTTTCATTACAACCCTTTATCTTTACAATTCTTTTTAATTCTTCAAACCCTTCAGTGCTTACCGACTTCATGACTAGAACCTTGTTGGTTTATTCTAAGTACTAAACTCCATCTCAGTCGGCACTTTTTCCCTTTTTCTTACTTTTACTCTCCTTTTTCAAATGTCATAAGCCTAAGGACTTCTACACTAACTATGGATTGTCCCTGGGTAGAATCCCTCCGGTTATTGCTAGGATGTAGGAACTAAGTACCTAACCTTACCATCCTATAACTTCGATAAAAGTAAATACATGGACAGTCTTTGGTATAGTTCTCCTTTCACATAAAACCAATTGAAAATTCAATTAAGTACTTATGAATAAATCTCATGAGCGTATTAGGTACCTCGATTGATTTTGACATTTTTGCAGAAACTACCCCCACATACTGTGCTTCGGGTATTCGAATTTGTTTAAGGACACGTTTGGAGCGGATTAGATGAGTCTTAAAAAAAAATCACTGTTTTCTTTTATTATACACATATTTTAATCACATTTTCTCCCCTTATCAAAAATTTTAAACCCTTTGACATTTTGGATATCAATTGATTTAAATATGTTATAAAATTTGGGAGAAAAGTGTGTCCTTAATTCGCAAGACGTGTAAGAGACATATAACTGCTCCCCCTCAATCGTTGAGGGATATAAATTACTCCTACACTTAATCAACAAAAATATGACTAGCTACTAATGTACAAGGTATATTATTCACAATAAGAAATAAAAATTGACCTTTTGATTGTAACGACGATGTCGTCACGTTGTTCTGTTGATCAGCCTGTAGTCAATATCTCTTATTCTTCCTCCAACAAAGCTTTCTAGACTTCGATAGATCCTTCTGATCTGTAGTCTTTTCTCGATTGCTGTGATGAAGTCTTTGCTTCTTCTCTTGTCATCCTCTGACCACTTCCTAGTCTCCATGCCCTTATTGTACTCGTACAGATGAAAGTCTTTAACCATTTGGTCCAGTTTTTCCATTACTCTTGTCAACGTCCCATCACTAAACTTGTGTAGCTCATTCAGCCTCATCAACTTTCTTTGATCATTTCTGTCTCTGTAGACAACGGCTCTTGGCTTAGGGACAATCGTGTAATCTTCTTTGAAGTAATAGTCGGCTGCATCCCAATTTGGACGTTCAAGGTTGATCTTTGTTTGATAACTTTCAATCCCGAGCTGTAAGTCTCCCACACGATTCCTGATCACCAGGTTTCTTATCCACATGTTGACTGCTGTGTGAAGACTGGTCTTGTCTGTCTTGGGCAGATGGTTGAGCTTTTCTTGAATATTGAGTAGGAACAGATCTTCAAAATCATTTGGATGAAGATTTCTGAAATCCTTTTCTGAGATCTTGTACTCTTGGTAATCAGCACGGCGTAGAATTATTTCTCTTAGGTAGTTGTATCCGTATTTTTTGAATACCTTGACACTGATCACACTTAGAATTCGCATCTGCGATCTGACTGCTTCACGATCAGAGGGCTCACTGTGTTTATTGATGTAGAATTCCTTTCTCCTAAACCACCAGTGAGTGATGCCATAGACCGCACTGATGTCATATTCGCGTTCACTCTCAACCCACAATGATGGAACTAATTCTTCAAGGCCGAAGTCTAGGTAACGAGCGGCTTTGAGCTTGGATATGGATAAGGCAATTCTTCGCTCTTTGTCACCTGTCAGAAGATAATCCAGATCCTTGTTGAAGAAGAATTGTGGTTGAATAGTTACCTGACCTAGTGGTTCGCCTAAGGGCAGTGGTTCATATATATTTCTCAGAATTTGATGACCCTCAGGATTACTCAAATCAACCTTATTTGTCAGCAGCTTATGGCATTCATCCATCTGATATTGAAGAAAGACGCTGTTCTTATGAAAGGCTTTAACAAGGTTGAATGCTGGACCTTCTAAATCAGCTTTGCAGAGCTTCTTCTTTCCTGTTCGTCTGCAGAACCATTTGATGAATGACCCAATATCATACGTCTTCCTTTGAAGCTTGTTTTCCTCAGGAACTTTGTACGTTGTGGCGTATGTATTTCCCCAGTTATGTTCTGGTTCTGGGAAATCATTTGGGAGAATGATCCATTCTGGTTCAGGTGTAGCAGGTCTCTCGCTTTCTGGAATTGGCTTAAACCACGTAGTGGTCGACACTTTGGGAATGTGAGCGTTGTCAGTGTCCCCCATATCCGAGTCATTCCCTTCATCCTGCATTAAAATGTCATCTGAAGATTGTTCAGAATGTTCTGATTCGAGATCAGATCTGTGCATCGAAGAGTCAGCACCAGCATCTCTTGTGTCAGAGATCTGCCATACAGTTGAGGTAAGAGCTGGATGTTGTTTGGAAGCAGATGCATCAGACTCCCTTGGCTTCTTTGAACTTTGGTCATCATCTTCGAGGAGATGGAGCCTGACCCAAAGTGGCAGAATCAATCTCCTTCTCTTTGTTTGACCAAACCCTGGTTTGATCCAGCTGAAGGGCCTTGATCCATCATCATCGTTCTTCATCATCTTCACTATCATGGCTTTCTCATTGGTTGGTCTTTAACCTTGTCTGCAACTTCCTTATCCATGGCATCTTCATCTGCTATCAAAGCTTCCATAAGAGCATGGTATAGACCGATAGTTGGCAGTATTTTTGTTTGCAGACTTGATCTTATTCATGTGTTTGAAGAGAGCACTCTTTAGATCAAGATTCTTCAAGAACGAACTTTATCAATTGACCTGATGGAGTAATTGAATATGTTTCTTCTCCTCACGCTTGTTCTTTTTGCTCTGATAATCTCCTCAGAACTCTTTTTAGATTCTTGATTCTTGACAGACTCTGGGCCAGGCAACACAGAGTATTTCTCGATTAAATCTGCAGTGTGTCGTTCAAGAACCTTAAGGAGAGCATCATCAAGTTTTGTTCCTAGATAATTGTCAACAGCCGTAGGAACTTGGGATTTAATCGAAGCCAAAACATCAGCAGAGTGATCAGTCTTCTTTACTTCAGACATCTCTTGCTCTAATCTTGCCACTCTTAGCTGAAGGGCGATGAATGGAGTGATTTCAGGGAGAGATGTGGTAATTGTTGTAGCTTCCGTGTTGATGGGTGGAGGAGTGACCAGTAATGACGGCTTAGAAGATGAGACATCTGTGAAGGGAGCAATCACTGGAGGAGTTGACGTTACTGTCTGATCTGGATCAGGTATGGTGGACTCAGACTCCTCTCAACCTTTTGATTTATCCTGTGCATCTCGGTTGGTTTGTTCATAAAGAATTGATCCCCAAAGTTAAAAGTTTCATCATTTTTTTCATGGAAGACATAGAACCAGAATGACTTTCGTGGTTTATCAACGATGACGACGTTCGTCAGTTATGACTTCATGTTTTCAAAGAACCTTTAGGTAGGCTATGGCAGAATTCTCATCCATTTGCTCATGGTTTTGGTCCACAAGAGACACATGTAATTTTCAGAGTCTATCCCAGTCTGGTCTTCTTCATGGGCTCAGGGTTCATCGTCCAGCCAATGCCACATGCGCCTTTACAGGGTCTGATACAAGGGAATGCTTACTCCTGATGTTACGGTAGACGAGTCTACTTCACCTTGATCTTTGTCATCTTTAGGAGCAGCGGTTTCTGTATCACTTTCTGTTCGTTCTGAATCTGACGTGGATGAAGATTCATGGATCACCTTCTCTAATGTGTCATCATCGGGTTGAGTAAAGGGTCCAGTTGTCGAATCAGGAGGAGTTTGATCACGCCTAACAAGGATAAACTGATCAGTAGTTATTTTCTTCTTTGACAGATCAATCAGGGAATGAGACTACCTGTTTTCTTTCAGTTACAAACGGCCTTATCCTTCCTACTACTTCATGTAGTTTTTGGGAATGTTGTTTTCTGATACGGTCCCCCTGATCGATTACTCTCCAACAGGTGCCCGACCTTGAGGCAGAAAGGCAGATCCAAGCTAAGCTTGATAGCTGTCGTATCCTAGTTCAGCATCACACATTCTTCCTTCTCCCTTTCTTGGTATGAGTTTCCAAACTCAACGTTCTTAGCTATTTCGAGATCTCAGGATCATTACCTCTTCTTGAGGATTAGATTCCATGTTGAGCTTCATCAACTTCGCAACAAGTTGGAAATGGCTTCCCCTTTCTAACTTTCTGTGGAAGCTTACTCTTTGAAGGTTTTCTTTGGTCGAGGAGGAGCTGGCTTTTTTTGTAGTGACACTAGGTGTGGATGAGTTGTGCTTTAGGTGTAGCACGTCTTTGTTACTGGTTTGCATCTGCCACTTTCCTTGAGGGGTTTCTTTGAATTCTCAGCAGACCATTTCCAGATACTTGGGATACTAAGAGGATTGTTTTGAATGGCTTCATATCAGGGTGATCGTGAATTGCCATTCCCAAACACATCAACTGACTCAACCTTTAGGGACAAACTTGAGATTTTCCTAATACATGAAATTCATCTCTAGTATGATTAACAGCCAAAGAAAAAAATCAGGACGTCGATGGATGTTGTTATGGCTTGTCAAGTAGTATATTATCACCTTGAAACCCGTCCATATGGGATGATGGAGAGGATTTACTTCTTCTTTGGGTTCTATCAACCTGGCTTTGTGGCTTGCCCATGTGTGAGAAGAATCTGGATCCCCCTTGAGTAAACTCTTCCCATAGCAAGCTCTGCATGATCAAGCATTAAGTTTGAGAGACTATTCCCTCCCCACAGCATTGCAGAACTTGGGTGTCTGGGTTTTGTCACTAAAACTCGCCAGAGGTCTTATCTCCTGTCAGCACTTGGTTTTTATATTTTTTTTTATTAAAATCAAGGTTAGAATTGGCTATCCCTGGTTTATACACATAATTCACCTTAATTTAGAGACAATATCTACAGTTCAGGATACCCCACTCATTAACAAAATCAATGACGTGTTACCAGGATGGAAAGTAACTCAAACAGATGAGCTCGGATGACAGGAGTAATTGGCTAATGCCTTTTCCGAGAAGATCAACACTTAGATTGAACCATTGTTCATACAAACTTAGGACAACTATAAGCCCTTTCATCTCGTTATATTTCATTGTGTCCAGAAACTGATGCAGGTAGATAGCAGGAGACATTGCCGAGGCAGTGAAGCTTGGAAGAAGTTGGTATTACTCCATGGGGGGTAGATGTCCACTGATACTGAAAAGATGGATTCCTTTAATCTTTTGTGCATTGAAAAGTAGCTGCATTTCCCGATGTTAACCACTAGAGCGGAGGTACAATCTGCTCATCATTTCTGTAGGTAGGTTTTTAGGGGAACATTTGTTCTGCCATTGTATTCCTGCAGAGAGCATTTAACAAACAAGACAATACATTGTAGAGAACATGTTAGAGAGAAAGTTAGCATTGAAAAAAGATCATGTAACTTCCTGATTGATTAACAAGCATTGGTAACGGGTCGTTGAATGAAAAACTACACATTATACGTACATGATGCAGAATTATCCAACAGGATCAATTTACTTGTATAACTACTAAGCCCAGATGGAGTTAGAACCACAACTGGGCATACGAAAGGGGCCTGATAGATTATTAGGCTTAATGGGCCCAAAATAAGAAACTTAAGCCCAAACTCGTGCCGCCCAGGCAGAATCCAACAATCGCCGTTAGGAGAATTGAGCAAAACCACCGCCGCGAAAAGAGCGGGTTGAAATTTTTAATAAATAAAAAATATCGACCAAAACTGCCGAGAGACGGCGGTTTACCTATTGGACTAAAATAATTAAAAAATTATGGCAACTCGCTTGTTTAGGACACCTGCTGTTAGACAACCCGCCATAAGGCAACTCGCTGTTAATCAACCCGCCGTTTAGGCAACCCGCTATTAGCAAAAACCGCTGTTTAGGCAACCCGCTGTTAGTCAAACCGCTATTTAGGTAACTCGCTGTTAATCAATCCGTTGGTTAGTCAACCCGTCTTTTAAGCAACCCGCTGTTGGGCAACTTGCTATGAATCAACCCGCCGTATGAACCAGCGGGTTGAGTAAGTTATTAATTTTAAAAACATAAAATAACCAACTGTCGTCCGTTAGGCAACACGCTGTGAAAACAACCCGCCGTATGAACCAGCGGTTAGTAATGATATTATTTAAAAATAATAAAATAACCAACCTCGCCGTTTAGAAATATACGCAAACGCCATTCAGTCCGGATTTCATGAAAATTCAAACCCCGCACCATCCTTTATCAACACTAAACATAGAAAAGGCATTCCTATCTAATCCTACGTATAAGACACACATTACTACCTGACTTTTTCTTTCTACAAGTCAACCCGCCATTAAGAAACATGGGTGAATCTTTCATTTTTGTTTAAGATAGAAATCCACGCATCAAGACTTATTAATATATACTTTATGAATAATTCCCAGTAACTAAGTCACATCTTACAACACTACATAGGAATTTACATCTAAAACGAACCTAGATCTATTTTTCTACACTTTTTAATGTGTTTTCGATCGATTCCATTGATATACACACATAATAAATGATATAGATTAAGGTTCGATGATTACCTTTGCAAGAAACACTAAAAATCGGCGATTTGAGGCTTCGTTCTTTGGACGGGCGAGTTGCGAGTGTGTGTGTGTGTGTTTTATCTTTGACTTGTTTTTCGAAGGTTTTGACAAATGGCAACTCGCCGCCCCTTTATACTCCTAAGTTAGATACTTGGCTGATTTAGTCCCTTAGGATTCCTTCTTCTTTTAATTTTTGTTTTAAGTATTTCTAAGGCACTTCTAAGATTAGACAATTGGCCAACTTAGTCCCTATTGGTTAATAAGGCTAGGAAACAAAGAGCAAATGCTTTTTTACACCCTAAACATTACAACACTAGATAACTTTGGACCTTTGAGTTAAAATTAATTAACTCCCCTTCAAATATTAACCCATTAGAATACAACAACCTTCTTATAATTACACTTTTATAGCAACCAACAGTCTTTTATAACCCCTTAGATTTTTTCACATTCACTCTCCCCCTCAAACAACGACCCGGTTTCTATTGAAAGAGCAGTAGTCGTTGATTGAGATGAAAAGATCAGGCGAACAGCTCCACCATCACCATTGTATTACTATACTGAACTCCCATAAAGCATGGATATAAAGTAATCCATGCCCAGACATTAAACCGGGTTGCAATTTGAAGTAATTGCAAGCCTTTTAGTAATTCCAAATGACTTAAAATATTTCCTAAGACATTTTTTTTATAATGGATACACGAAGACATTCTGTTTACTCATCATCTCCTTCTTGAAGACGTCTGAGAGTTTCAGGGGTCCAACTCTTCATTCCTAGGCGTGGAAGAAGAAATTCGAAATCGTTCTCTTGGTAATGCTTTGGTGAGAATGTCTGCAAGCTGATAGTTCGTTCCTCCACGAAGTAATTATCAACCACTCTATTTCCAACTTGCTCTCAGGATGAAATGTTTGCATATGTCTATGGTGTTTAGAGCGAGAGTGCTAGACGTGTTACAAATCCGGCAAAAACATTGCACTTTTGTTATCACAAATACGAGGAATTTTAATTAAAGTAAAATCCGTAGTCTTTGAGCTTGATCGCATCCAAAGATTTGAGCAAGAAAAAAGAAACATCCAGACATGGCGATGTATTCAGCCTCTGTAGTTGATATTGCCGTGCTTCTTTGCTTCTTTGATGACCAGCTAACCAACCTATCTCCAAGAAACTAAGCACTTCCCGACGTACTTCTTCTTGAATCTTGACATCCCGCATGATCCCGACATCTGCATACCTGTTAGTGGGACATGGGCGTTGTCTTTCGGAATACCAAAGAACCCATGTTAATGGTTCCTTTCAAGTACCGAAAGACAGTTTTTGATAGCTTCAACAGTGCTTTTTTGTAGAGCTTACCTGATATCTAGCACACATGCAAACGGCGAAATACAAGGTCGGCGGTCACCTGGTTGTAAAGGTACATAAGGAGGCCAAAACCATTCCTCTGAATCGAGTTTGGTCAACTAGAATCCCCATGAGGTCCTCGTCCAGTTTCAATCGATCCACCATCGGTTGTAATCAACAGAGTCAGAGAGATCCATTCCATATTCTTTAAGGTTTCGAGAGCATATTTTGCTTGGTTAATAAAGATGCCTCTGGGACTTTGAGAAACTTGAAGTCCTAAGAAAAACGACATTTGTCCCATCATCGACATCTGAAATTTGATAGCCCATCTCTTTTGGAAAATAATGTTATCAACGCTTAATGATCTGTTGAGGCAAAAATGATGTCATCTATGTATATTTGAACAAGTAGAATATGTTTGCCTATTTGTGTGTGAATAACGTTGGATCCAGGCCCCCTTGAAGAAATTGTAGGCCAACAGAACTTTGAGAGTGTCAAACCACGACCCTTGTGCTGCTAAGCCCATAAAGAGCCTTCTTCAGACGATAGACGTGAGTAGGGTTTTCTAGTCTTCAAATCCTTCCAGTTGACTAACAAAGACTTCTTCTTGAAGATCACCATTCAGAAAAGCAGTTTTGACATCCATCTGATAGATGATCATATTCTTGGTTGCATGCATTGGCAATGAGATTCTGATGGCCTCTATCTTGCACTAGAGCAAATGATTCTTCAAAATCAATGCCTTCGCGCCTGACGATATGGCCCTTTGCAAACTAACCGAGCTTTTGTTTTCAGTACATCACCATATTCATCAAGCATCCACTTTGTATATCCACTTAATAAGCAATAACCATAACATAGATTGGGGCGAGGTACTAAATCCCATACATCAAGTCGAATCAATTCGTAAATTTCATCTGTGCATGCTTGAAACCGAGCAGTCTTCTATCACGACCATTTAAGTTTCTTGGTGTTCGACCTTCTTGGACCAGTTCAGTATGGAAAACAGCACCACAAAGCATCGGATGCTAACTATTATTTTGGTAATACAGGACGAGTGGGATTGCCAACGATGTAATCCAGAGATGGATCTTTGTCCCATCTTCTGAGATGATCTGGAGTAATTACTTGTTGGGTTCCGCTGAATTAACATTCCAGAATGATGAATGTGGCTGAAGCCCTAGATCTTCAGAAAACAAGGTTATGTGAAGGATGAAGAACATCGTGAATGATTGGGGTGTCTCTTCGTGAATGGGTTCTTCTCAAATTTCTTGATGTTGGACTAGGATGATTAGTAGCGTGATGTTGACGATGAAGCACTTGTCAGACGGTACATCCTTAAGCAATCGTTGAGACAAAGATGTAACCTTGTGGAACAACTTGAGCGTTTAATTTCAGTAGAGAAGGTACTGGTTCATTGACTCGAGATGTTCAAGGTGTTCATCAAACATTGGTTGAAATAACATCTCCACTCTTTATTATTCGGTTGGAGCGAGCCTGATTTGAGTTTGTTCCAGAGGTTCATAATGAAAGGCTCGGTTCCTGAACTCATACATACGAGTGCAATAGCCATTGATTGATGCATCTCATCGAATGTGACGTGAATTGTTTCCATTAATCGATCAAGTTCTCTTGTTTGAGAATTCTATAGCCCATCTGCTAGGTAGCATAATACCCAACGAAAATCGCAATGTCAGTTTTGGCTTGAAATTTCCTAGATTTTTCGCTATCATTTGTAGGATAGCATCAGAGCACCAAATACTCGGAAGAATGTAAGATCAGGCTTCTATCATTCACAAATGCTCATAAGGGTTTTTGTATCGACGAGTAATGAATTAGTGATCGCTTCTTTGTGTAACAACCATGGCAACAAGCTTCTGCCCAAAGAAAACAATGGATCTTTCGAGAATATCATCATTGTACGTGCTACTTCCACCAGTGTACGATTACGTCTTTCAACAACGCCGTTTTGTTGAGGAGTTTCGCGAAACAGACTTTTGATGAAATATGCCAACACCTTTATAGTATTCAACAAAACATGGTTGACGAATTTCCGTTCCGTTATCGGCGGATGAATCTGACTGTTTTGTTGAGTCCCAACCTTGTAGTTTGCTTAAGAAAGTTGGTGACAAACACTGGGAGTATCATCCTTTTTGATCCTCAAGAACTTTACCCATGTGAATCTTTAATAGTCTCCTACGATGACTAAGATGTATTTCTTCCCTTTAATACACTGGACTGCTCATTGGACCACACAGATCCATGTGAAGGGTAAGAAGAACTATCAAATTTGTAATTTTCATATTTTGGCCGGAGGGAAGAACTTCTTTGCTTTGTTTCCAATTTGACAGGTCTGAGCAAAGATGATCCTTTTTCAAACATTCAATCTAGGTAACTCTAACCAATCTTTTCGACAGAATCAATTTATCGTGCCAAAAATTAGAATGGTTTAAAAAAACACGATGCCACAACCATGTATTGGACTTGGAGGCTTTGGACAGCAAGCATATCGAGAAACTTCATCATTTCATCAATCGATATCATGTACAAATTGTGTTGCCACGACTTACCTTTAAGGATAACTGTACCCTTTATATTCATGAACAAAAGCAAGTATGCTTTCTGAAGGCCTCTTCAAAGATAGAATCACAAAATTGCCCTACAGAGAATAGATGTGTGGCCAAGTCCCTCACGTAGTATACTCTGATATCAAAAAAACACTGTTACAACATAACATAAATCTCCATAACCCATGATAGCACCTAAGTGATCATTCCCGAATCTGACTAACCCGATGAATTTTTCCACAAAATTCAAGAGCTTTTGAACGACTCCCCTCAAATGATGTTTTTTAGCAGCCTATCAGATATCCAAAGCATGACCTGTACGACCTGCTTTGAAAACAGTTCGAGTTTGAGAGTTTGGAATTTTCGTTCCCCAATTTTTTGTTGGTCCTTTTGGTTAGCATAAAGAGTAGAACATTATCATAGAAAGCTTAGATTAAATGGCACATTACGCCTAAGGCAAATTTCTTTCCTGTAGTGTCTGAAGGGTCCCATTGAAACCATAATCAAGTTTTTCCTAAGGTAGTATTCTTTCCTGGTGGGTTCTCCATTGATAACCAATAACATGCAAAAAGTTTTCCCTAGCTTTCCAAAACTCGCTGTCTTGTACAAACCGTTATCAGACATCGCCTTTCTGGTTTCCAGATCCTGCTTCCCTTTATTCAAGACAGTTTGTAACAGTGGAGGTAGCATTCACAGAATTCAAAATATTAACAACACACATTCCATGACTTGCAGAGTTTACACATTTGTTACAAGTTTTGCAACACAGAATTCAGAATTTGAATTAATTACCAACACTCTTAGAGCTATGCTAGAATCAACCCGATTCACTTTTGTCCAAAACTGACTATTTGTCCTAATGCGTGACTTCTACTTCCTTCTTATTCTCCTATCTTAGCAGCAGGATCCTAAAATTATCTCTTTATATTGCATCAAGGCTTTGATTGGCTATGCGTCAGTGGAATCGTTTACTCCTGTAGAGGGAATCACAGGGATATTAGTCTGTTGAACTCTCTGGTGCACTTTGTGTTTCTGTGTGTTGCTAATGAGTTCTCTTGGATTATCACTTAAATGTACCTTTGCTCTTTTATTCCTAAGTAATAGGGGTAAGGGGAGCCTTGTTATCTCTTTCACCGAAACTTTTTGGGCAAGTGCCAATCCACATATTCTATCAAAATCCTGAGATAACCTTAGTGTATTTGCAAGCATAGTTAAGAAAATTAACCAGATAGTTTAACTACCTAGTCCTCTACAATCTGCCCTAACGTTTCACATTCTCCTTAAGATGGCTGATATAGATTACATAAGCACTCTATTGTTCTTAAGGGGGATGCGGGATGGTTTTAAACGTCAATCGCATTACATGCCAGAGCAAAAAACATTTGGTTTGACATAGTCACTAGTACACAAGGGCTCTGTACTTCGCAATTTAAGCTTTTAGACTCTCAATTTCATTTAACATCGTAGATGTCTTTTCACTTTGTGTGAGCACGCGCATCTTAATAGAATCATGACAATTCCTTGAATGTTGTTTGAACCTTGATCTAGTTCAACATATTCTAACGCAATATTTTGTTCAATGAGAGCAGGACATCTTTAGCATTATATGGCTCACAACTTCTGCATTTCACATTACGATTCTAGAACTTTCAAGTTTCTAATCACGATGTCCTTTCTTGAATCTGATGTCACAGATTCTTGATCTTAAAGAATAGAGTTAAAAATCAGGAGCTTCCCTGGATGTTGTGAAATTTTTATTATCAAAACTTTCTTGAAGATGTTGATAACTTTAATTGCAAATTTAGGTATTTCCTTTCATGTTTTTGAAATAAGTTTTGACTCATCGATGAACTTTTTAGACATGTCAGCTTCAGATCTAGACAACGGATTTTTCCACATCATACAAGACAGTTGAGTACGATCAAACAATTAACAATCAGATTCTCATTTTCAATGAGAAGGTTTTTCTTTTCAATTTCAGCACATTGCTTGTCTACAGTACTTACCAAATGGCGCGATCACACCCAAGTTTTAAAAACCTTACCAATGCACAATTGTTAGCCTTAAAATATGAAGACTTATACGAAATCACATTAGTTTACTTAGTAAGACATACGTAAGGACTAGAAGTGACAATATGCATAAAATAGGTGTATGACTTACTATATATTCCCCTCCTTACTTCAAAGGAGGGGCGAGGAAAATCATTATATCATAAAGAGTGTGTGTTTCTCTCTCTAGAAAACACACACATCTTTCCCTCTCTACCCTTTTCTCTCAATCTAATAAATATGGCTTTCTTTCTATTCTTTCCTCCCCGACCTCCAGATTGTTCCTTGTTAGTGAATCTTATGTCTAACAATTGGCATCAAGAGCCAGGTTGAGAGTTTTGTATGTGTTTGTGTGTTTTAAAAAAAAAACCTTTTGTGTTTACATAGGTGTTTGGATCGGTTCATATATTAAGAAAAAAAAAATCAAAAATCATCCTTTTAAGCTTTAATTTTCATAAAGTTTGCAACTTTATGGTTTATTAATGTGTTAAAAACATTTCTAAATCAAAAAGTTTGAAAATTTACATGTTTTAAGTATTTTTTTTGGTGTCGTTTGGTTGAAGACAAAAAGGCTTGTTTGGATTGAAATAGAAGACAAACTCGGTTGTCACCGAATTTGAAGACCTTGAAGACATCCAATACATCAAAGACATATAGAGACACTAACCCTTTGACGAAGAAAAAAAGACAGCGAATGTAATTTGCAAATTTATATATCACCGATCCTCAATATTGTTATTCCACCGAATGATATGGAAAAATCCCAACGAACCACTGCTTTAATACAAGACAAGGAGAAGAATATAACCAAATGAGTACTAGCTCAGTTGGTGAAAGGGTTAGAGTTAAGATTTCTTCCTAAAGGTCTAGTGTTCGAGTACTCTAAGCGACCTTTATTTTTAATATTGAAATCCACCAGCCGACCCTCACCACCGCATCACTACCCACCGAACCTCACACCTAACCGAACCAAGATCTTTCAGAATTAGTCCTTTCATGTGCAAGTAATTACAAACTTAGTCCTTGAATTCACTAATTATTAAAGTTGCACTTTAGTCCTTTAAAAGTTTGGATAGATAAACTTTAAACCATTAGTCCCTTGGTTCCAATTTCAAAGCATAATGAGTGTTATATTCTTTCAAATATTCAACCTTTCTCGATAAATAATTATTTCACCGTTAGTCCTTTTCAACCAAAACATTCACAATTGATAAAGTTTACAACTTTCATTCTTAAACAACAAATATCTTACAAAGTTAATACATTTCTCAGAGATTTCAAAACCAACAACCACTCAAACACAATACATTACACTCAAAAAAAACCTTCATAAGATTCACTTAAACGACAAACGGCTAATTTTGGTACTTCAAAGACAAGTGATTACGGAGTTTATTTGGTATTACTTATTTGAGATTAAAGTAGGATTTCACGAAGGCGTATACTTGATTCATCATCGTGACTTCCCTTTATTTTCTGACTGTTTCACCCTCTAACAACATTTTTCTCTCTTTAGAAAATCATTGTATCATAAAGAGTGTGTGTTTCTCTCTCTAGAAAACAAACACATTTTTCCCTCTCTACTATTTTCTCTTAATCTAATAAACATGGATTTCTTTCTATTCTTTCCTCCCCGACCTCCGGATTGTTCCTTGTTAGTGAATCTTATGTTCTAACAACAATGTAACAAGATACCGCCAATACTGAAGGTAAGTACATAAGACAAGCTGAATGGAATTTCGCACCCGTATCAAAAGTTCAAAAGTTTCTACAAAGGAGTCTTGAACTTAGGACCTGAATAAGTAGAGGGACGCCAAGATTGAAAGAAAGGCTCACACTTGGGCACATGAGCATACAGAGATGAGTGAAGACTGAAGACAATTCTAAACTTAAAGAGACATTTGCTGTAACAGAAAAGTTTATACGGCGTAACAACCCCTAATTAAACGCGTATTGACCAATCCTTGGGTTATCCAGTCTTTCTTTTTTCTGCACCTTTGAAACTTTATTGTCAGTTCAGTCTATGCGGCGTACTCGTTAAACGAATACAACGTATTAGGCAACTGACTCGTACTTAGAATTTTTAATACATGTCTCAATACGGCGTATCCTGGTTTATGGATACGGTGTATCGACTTCCTGTATAATGTCAAGATATTTGTTTCAATTTCTAACCAATGAATACCGGAGATAGAATTGTATTTGTTGTCTTATAATTTACACAGGAACCTTGCGGAATGAAAATATCAGTTTGGTGGAATGCTTATTTTCTAGAATTCATGCTGGTATCTAGACGCATTTACAACACACAATCTTGCTCATAAACGCAGCATGGAGGATCATACCAGCAAATCCCAGGGGAGTTTCTCGTTCTAATTCTTTTAATTTCTAGTTTTTAATGCCACATTTATACAACACGATCGTTGTATATCTCAAGTGATGGGAGGAGAATTAGAACGCTTACTTGTCCTATTTTTACATTAATATGCCTAAACTATGCCTAAATTCAAAAACAAATCAGCATATTTTTGTAAAAGTATTAGTTGCATGACCCCGGACACATAACCCTTGATGGATATTGTGAGGATTTTAGCCTTATCCTTTTCCAAATTTTTACCTAAATTCCATAAAATATGAGTGTGCTGGTGATGAAGTAAACCTTAGAACTTGGCTTGGTATATCTATTCGAGACCTATTTTTTATTTTCTTAAAAGCGTAACTTTCGAAGACGAAAGGTTCTCCAAATCACGATCGACAAACTTCAAACGAAAGAATCTTAATCACAAATCCCCGGCAGCGGCGCCAAAAACTTGATGCGTAAAGTTTTATACACGTATAATAATATAAGTATAGAAAATTACCAAACTACCCTTGAGGACAAAGGAAGAAAGGAAAATTCTCACAATTATATATAATAATACGTATATTTACCGGTAAGTGATTACCGGGTCGTATTCCTCGAAGATTTATGAAATTGAGACCACGTTTGTTGTTTGGACAATGATTTGAATTGGTTCGAAGATGATTTGTTTTCTAAAATCCTAAAGAGTGAGAAAATTAAAGGATAATTAACACTAACTTTAATAACGGGAAATTAAACTTTAACTAAAAACGCAAAACGGGAACCCTAAATGGTGATTAAAAACCCTAAATTTCCAAAATTAAACCTAAAATGATTTTTTCTCTTTTAATAGACTCTAATTGACTAAAAAGTAAGTTTAAAGAAAACTAGAACAAAAACGGAGTTGAATTGAGCTTAAAAACACGAAAAACGTGAACGGGAACGAATCATGTTCTTTAAAAAATGAAATTTGTAATTTTAACCCTACGGAAGCAAAACTAATTTTTCTAGAAACTATATGATAAAAGAAAATTTTCTAAAAAAGAATTATATTTTTTTTGATTATTTTTCTATTTTTTATGAATTTTTAAAGTTTTTAATAAAAATAAATGTTTAAAAATACTAAACTAATTATAAAAATTCTGAAAAAATTATAGAAAGTAGCTTGAACTAAGAGGAATCTAGGAAAAATAAGCTCGGGAACACAGCTTATCGAATAAGCTACGAAATAAGCTAAGACAACTTATTGAACAAAAAGACTAAAATGTATATAAAAGATAAATGATGCAAAGATCTAACGGATGAGCTAATGTAGCGTGATGGTTGTGTGTGGGGGGGATAAAACGC
Source organism: Tanacetum coccineum (assembly GCA_026074375.1). NCBI lineage: Eukaryota > Viridiplantae > Streptophyta > Magnoliopsida > Asterales > Asteraceae > Tanacetum > Tanacetum coccineum. The sequence goes on along the minus strand of BQNB010035720.1, from coordinate 8,069 downwards.
TTGGTGAAGGTGGTAGAGGTCCCGGGTTCGAGCCTTGCTCACCCGGGGCTTCCCACTTTCCCAAGTGTTTTAATTTTTTCCATTTTTTTATAACTTTTGAAAATACTTAAAAATAAGCTACTTTTGCAAAACAACTATTTTTATAAACCACAAATAAGCTAAGAAATAAGCTAAATAAGACAGAATTGCTAAAACTATACTAAACTAATAAAAAGCTAACTGTTTTGGGGAATTTAAGCACTAATAAGCAAATGAACTATTAAAATAAGCTAAGACAGACAATAAGCTATGTTTAATAAGCAAATAAGAACAAAAATGAGCAACCCAATAAGCCTAGAATGAGCTTATGAACTCAGCAGTACTAACTTTTAAGTTAGTACTGCCAGTTAAACTCTTAAGTCTGCTTAGCTATTAAAAGGCAAATAAGCACAATGAAGTAAGAAATAAGCAAAAGCAGATACTCAACCACATCTAATAAGCACTTAAGAACAAAAATAAGCACAATTTAAAAGCTAGAATGACAGAAAAGCTAAAAAGCTTAAAAACACTTAAAATTTTACACTAGCAAGAAAATAAGCTCAAATAAGCTTATATCAAAACCAAATAAGCTAAAATGGGATTATACTAAACTAATAAGCTAAGCTAAACCTAAATAAGCCATAACAATAAGCAGATAAGCTAAAATAAAGAAATAAGCACTTTTAGTGTAAACTGTTAACCAAACAGCCCCTTAAGGCACCTTTGAGCTTATTTTTAAATAAGCTAAAGGATCCTAATGGACTTTTGGCTTATTACCCTAAAAAGTACACCTAAAATACTACTTAAAACAACTTTTAAAAACCATTTTGAAATTCAGGAGCTTAATAAAAAGGCTTGTTGAAAACAGCTTATACACTAAGAACACTTAGCTCTATTTTTGGTTTCTGAAATTGAAAAGACAAAAAGCTTATTTTAAAGCTAAAAACAGATATGCTAATGAACTTATTTTTGAAAACTAACTTGAAATAGATTAACCACTACCCTAGATCTACTTGTATGCCAAATATCTAAATCTAATTCCTACTATTACCTTCTGAAAATTGATGTTGAAAAAGGTTATGTGTCTTGTTTAGTATCTGGTGCAGTTTGCACTTATGTGACCAAAATTAAACTATAACAAGAGCAGACTTAAGAAACTTGTTTCTATGTTTTTACAACCACAAACTAAATGCAAATAAGGACATGTCAATAACTTGAATCAATTAGAGCTTATATTGCAAATGAAACTAACAGATTTGAACTTAAATGAAACTTAACTTGTGAAAACTAATTAACACTAATCTAGCTTCTAAAATCCTACTCTAACAAACTTATTTGAGAGATTAAAACTGATTTCAAAAGACCAAATGGCCACTAACAGTACTAACTTGTAGTTAGTACTGCTATGCCAAACACCCCCTTATTTCTATGAAAATTCATTTGAGCTTATGAAATTTGAATTTAATGAACAAAACTTGAATACCAGATGATGCACAGCTTTTAACAACTAATATGAACTTATATCAATAATCAATTAAGCCAGAATCTATAAGCTACAACTATGCTATATATTTTTAGATTTTTATTTATTTATGAGACAATATACAAAAATAGAGTTAAACTAGATCCCCTCCCTCCTAATGCTCATTGAACTCATAAACAGATATTTTCAAACATTCATAATAAGCATAAATATCCCTCACAGATTTAAGCCACTAATAAGCAAGAAATAAGCTGAAAATAAGCAAATGCAATTATTAAGCTAAGAGACTTGAAATTTAAAGAAGACTTACAAAAGCCTTAGCTAAACAAAGGCTTGATTTGCTCAAAGAGCTGTCAACAAGCTCTAGCTTATCACAAGGATAAGCTAGTAAAGTCCTATGAACTCTTCCATTGCTAGTTCATCATCCAAAGCAACCAAATCCATTTTAAGCATAGGTATTAACTGATTTTGATTGTTTAAGTAGATTAATGATTAACTTGAGCTCAATCTAAGCTTAGAGACTTAGAGAGCTTAAAATGAGCTTTATTGAGAAGCTTGTTTAACCAGTCTTGAACAATATACATTAAGAATATATAAAAGCTAATAAGTAACAATAGATTTTGCACATTAAAACTAAAAATTTCATTAACTCAAAACTGATTACAATACTTTGGAAATGAAGATTGCAATAAGCTGAAAAACTAAAATTTAAAATTACATTAGCTAAAACTAAATTAAGCTACTATTAAGAGCTGGAAAAAGAAGATGTTGTGTGTGTGAGGCTTGCTATCTATTTTTTAGCCTGGAGTGAGCTTCTAGGAGACTTAGCCCGCTCCTCTCCATTTGATAAGACCCTTCATTATTTCCATATCTTTGGATTTCCCATTCCGCCACCGTGGATTAGATGTGAGCATCCACGGATTGCCAAGTTGGCATTCGGGTGTAAGACCTTTTGTGCTTCTTTTGGCTAGGATTTAGTGTAAAAATCCTTGTCCTTGTGCGTTTCTTTCATATATCCGCGTGTCCTTTCTTGTGGGCTTCGACCAATGAGAGCCTCTTATGACGTCTAACTCTGCCAGTTGTACATTGTACTTGAATTGTTGAGCCACGTCCTCATTCCAATTACCCCTTAATTTGGAGGAGGGTAATTGTTGAGACGACGATGAATAGTAAAAACAGGATTTCCCGCGCCCTTTTCTTTTTATATCTTTATTTGACCGAGTGTTTGGGGTTTTGACTTTTTGGTCTCCGGGTAAAAGAAATGGGGTTGGGTCCAGGGTATTTGGGCTTTGTTATAAAGTTGTGTTATAAAGATAACGACCGTTATCTCTTTATTATAAGGAGATAACGGTGTTAGGGTTTAGGGACTTTTGGTGAAATTAACATTTAGGGCATTTTGGGTATTTTGATGATTTTGTCTTTTTGTGGTTGACCAATGTTGACCAAGAGTTGACTTTATTAACCATTGATAGCAATCTTCCGGCTCTTTTGCACTCTTTCCGTTCCCGTGTCCGTGTTTGTCCGGCTTTGACCGTATTCTTGTGATTTTTGCATTATCCGTACCTACACATTCACAAACAACAAAATACACAAATGCAGGTATATTTTTGCACATTTTGATCATTTAAGGGCCATTTTGGATATAATAAAGATATGTGGTTTCTCACATATCAAAATTTCCCAAACTAAGTGATTGTGTGTCCTCACGCAATATTATATGCTATAAAACCAAATACCTCAAAACTTCCCCAAACTAAATCTTTGAAAAGTAGCAAAGACTTTTGTGGGAAGAGTTAAGAAATCACAAGCTTTAAAACACCCCATTTTCCTATTTTTCAAAACTTTTTCATTTTTTTTGTTTTTGTTTTAATAAGTAAACTTAGAATATTTTGACTGAGAGACGTTATTTCATTAACTGTCACGTTAGGGTCATTAAAACAAGATGCATTTCATCCGAGAAAGCCCTCAAAAGAATAAAATTCTCGTCCTCGACTTTTCACTTTATGCAAACCAAGCTTAACGAATCACCGCTAAAAATCAGTTAAAAGATGCTAACTTCTCATTTTGCCAACTTCGTGGAACTTTTCACTCCCGACATTTACGATATCTTAAGTGAATGTGCTATTTGAATTTCAACCATGGATCAAGTTTTGCCAAAATACTATGTTCATGTTCCACCCACAGAATAATGAGGTTGAAGGCGAGATCATCCCATGTAGCGACTTTCGTCTCGGCACATCCCAACCTTGCGGCTAAGTGACCAGGCTTTTGACACCCCACAGAGACTAGTATCGGGACTCACGGACCTTAGGTTTCAAAAACTCTCAGGTTTCCCGTATATACATAGCTTATAAAATAAAATAGTCAAAGTTCAAAAGCATATTTAAATTTAACAAAAAGAAGTTTATTTATTAAATCAAACTTAATATTAAACATTTATGCAATTGTAACCCTCGACCTTTTAGAGCTGCAACATATGTTGTTGATCTTGGCAACATGCAAACAAACTTTATCAGCTCGGATTTTTTTTTTTTATTCTTACTATGGGCTTTCTTTAGAAGACTACCACATCGGTTGTGAGCCGGCAAGAGGTAGTAAACTTTTATCAGCCCACAGTTTTTATTATATATATATATATATATATATATATATATATATATATATATATATATATATATATATTAAGAGAGAGACTGAGTTTCAGTCGATGGTGAGTATTAAGAGGTTATTATGTGACCGACCATGAAATGATTACCTTCGGATAGCGGAGAGAGATGAGAGCGAGAAAGGAACACTTCTTTTTGAAAAATTCAAGTATAAGTTTGAACTAAGACTAAAATTTTTGCTATATATTACATAAAAATTGTTGATTTAAGTTTAATCTCCAAAAACAGCACGTATATTAATCCGGTTAAGAGCTTATAGGAGAAAAAGTCACAAATTACATACATGAGCTCTTAAGATTTCCAACTAATCCTTGTTTAGCATCCCACTCATACTTAACTCTATCATTTTTCGTTCTTCGCGAATTTTCGCGAACGCTTAGCCTAAAAGTTAAGGAACAAGCTAGAGCTCAACACGCTCGATCGGGTCAAAATTTACTCTTATTCTACCCAGCAGGAAAGTCAAAATTGTGACAAAAACACTTATTTTATTTTTGAAAATTTTAAAATTTTTCATATTTTTGAAATTTTTTGTGGGAAAACGGGGTACGTGAGAACAACGGGCAAAAGTAGGTAAGATTATATCGAAGATATACTACCCCATACTAAAATTAAACATTGTCCTCAATGTTTCCTAGCCTAAGACTTAAAAACCCCATACTAGAACTCAAAAAGGTCGAATGCATAACTCAAGCCTGAAGAAAGTATCACAAAAATCTTTAGCCGTTTATTAAGTGTGCTAAAAGATAAATGTTAGTCGATAATAATCTTTAGGATATCGGATTTCCCCAAACTAATGGCAAGCAAAGGCTAGGAAGCTCGAGTGGACCGGGACAAAACACCGAACACGAGAGTCTTCAAAAAATTTTGGATCAATCCTGCAACAATCACAAGTATAAACAACAACAAGAGTCGGAAAAGTACAAGCCTCCTCACATCACAAAAGAAAATAAAAGATGGATAAGCATGGGGTGCCTCCCACGAAGCGCTTTATTTTTGGTAACCGAGTCACATAGCTTGACTCGATCCCCGAATTCATTCGTCCTTGGAGAGAGTAAATGGAAGAGAAAATCTCAATCGGGCTTTCATTAATGTTTGGATAAACATTTAAGCACATGAAAGTTCCATCCCGATGAGATGCCACCGGCTCTAAGTGGAGATACCGGGGTCATAATGGTGTCCTCATTTTTGGTGGAGGAAAGTAAGGGAGAAACCTCAGGGTAAGTGAGATACGGAAGAAAAGTCCGAGTGACAAATGTGAAGGTATCGTCAACTTCAACATTAATCTCACCTCCCCCTGGGTCAAAACATTCATCTTTATTAAGCTCATTAACATTGTTTATCATGGGCACATCGGGTTCCATGTCGAAGGTTAAACGTTCATATTCGGGAATGGGATCATTGTTAAGCAAGTTGTCAATAATATCCTCTTCCGAGTCAAAATCACTTTCAATACCTGGTGGTATCGAATCATCTGGTCTGGAAAATATATCGATCTCTTCCCTATTGGAGTCAATATCCTCAATGCGAGTCGTAGATGTGGGAAGAGACTCGATGATTGTATGAGAATTTTTCGGTAACCGGGAAGATGAATTACCGCATAGCAACGACATTCGATTGATATAATCCTCGTGCTCTCTAACAATTCCTGGAGGAATCGTGATAAGTTCACCGGTGAACTCATGGTGAAGAGGATCACTTCTGGGAGAAAAAGTAACATGATCTGATTCATTCTCAATGTGTTGTTGTTCATGATCGAAAAATACATCAAGAGAGAGATTATGGGTGGTATCATCACTAAGCAAACTCTCAAGATATAATACATCTCCTTCTGAGTCATAATAACCTTCAATATACGTAGGAACTTCGATAGCTAGAAAAGCATCGATCTCATCATTGTCGCCTCCTGGGTCAAAACACTCAGCCTCATCAATTGGAGCATCGTACAAAATTCTTTTCCAATCATTCGTTTTACATTCCAAATCAAATAAATCATCATTCTCTTCGAAAAGTGGATCATTGATGAATCCCTCGAGAATAGAAGCAACGCTTTTCATAGGAGTAGATGGATCATGGTGAAGTAGAATTTCAATGTCGTCTCCTGGAGCGAGACACTCATCTTTATTAGAATCAGAAAGAGGTGTGACTAGGAAAGTCGACTCATTAAGGTTGGAATCATAAGAATCCTTGCACTCGATGTCCTCTAACACCTCATCAAAAAGAGGGTTTATGTCACTAGAGATGAAATTGACATCAAATTCGAAAAGAGGGTTAGAGAAAGTCACGGAATCATCACGTGGAACGTTGATGGAAGAGAAATCATCACACGAAGGTAAAACGTTCTTACTATCACTCCTGGATGTATCCTCGGATTCTCTTGGGATTGGGACAATTTCCTCAGCACTAAAAGTACTAAGGTGCTCGTCCCCCATTATGAGAGAATCCTTGGGCTCAATAGACGGTAAGGTGGATGTGATTGCAAAAACCGAAGAAACTTGAGGTGGTTTGTTTGAATGAAAAATGCTCTCCTTCTGAATAACTTTAAAATTCTTCAAACAAGGTGTGATACGAGTTTGGCGTTTAGCCGTCGGCTCTGCGAGATTCTTCACTTCCTGCTTTTCCTTTTCATCGTTGCAAGGAACTGTATCCCCCATAAGTGCTTTTCCGAGTTCAAGCATCCGGCATGATCAGCGTCTGAAAAATTCTGTTATATTCAAAGCCCAGGAATCCTTTTGGATACCAAGTCCCGAGAGGATCACTTTTGGGAGAGAAAGTATCATGTTGTGGTTCATGATCGAAAAATACTTCGGGAGAGAGATTATGGGTGGTATCATCACTAAGCAAACTCTCAAGATAGATTACGTCTCCTTCCGAGTCATAATAACCTTCAATATACGTAGGAACTTCGATAGCTAGAAAAGCATTGATCTCATCATTGTCGCCTCCTGGGTCGAAACACTCAGCCTCATCAATTGGAGCATCGTACAATATTCTTTTCCAATCATTTGTTTTACATTCCAAATCAAATAATTTATCATTCTCTTATAAAGGTTGTTCATCGATGAATCCCTCAAGAATGGAAGCAACGCTTTTCATAGGAGTAGATGGATCATGGTGAAGTAGAAACTCAATGTCATCTCCTGGAGCGAGACACTCATCCTTGTTAGAATTAGAAAGAGGCGTGGCTAGGAAAGTCGACTCATCAAGGTTGGAATCATAAGAATCCTTGCACTCGATGTCCTCTAACACCTTATCAAAAAGAGGGTTTACGTCACTAGAGTTGACATCAAATTTGAAAAGAGGGTTAGAGAAAGTCATGAAATCATCACGTGGAACGTTGATGGAAGATAAATCATCACACAAAGGTAAAATGTTCACACTATCACTCCCGGATGTATCCTCGGATTCTCTTGGGATTAGGACAATTTCCTCAACACTAAAAGTACTAAGGTGCTCGTCCCCCATTATGAGAAAATCCTTGGGCTTAATAGATGGTAAGGTGGATGTGATTGCAAAAACCAAAGAAACTTGAGGTGTTTTGTTTGAATGGAAAATGCTCCCCTTGCAAATAACTCTAAAATTCTTCAAACAAGGTGTAATACGAGTTTGGCGTTTAGCTGTCGGCTCTGCGAGATTCTTCACTTCCTGCTTTTCCTTTTCATCGTTGGAATCTTCTGGTGAGAGTGAGCAAACTAGAACAGGTTCGTTGGTAAACCTTTTAAAACTATCCTTGCATGAGTCATTAACCATTTTAATTGACTCGTTTATATGCTTTGGAGGATGTTTTGACGTGCCATCGACATGAAAAATTATTTGTTCATTTCCATCCCTCAAAACAAGCTCTCCTTTGTATACATCAATTAAAGCACGGCTGGTTCTCAAAAAGGATCTCCCAAGTATGAGAG
>BQNB010035719.1:15231-47960 GCA_026074375.1 Tanacetum coccineum | reverse complement strand
TCATTGATGCACTATTGTGTTTGGAAACATGGTCTAAAACTTTAGTCTTTGGTTTCCAAACCCAACATGCTGAGGCCTTAACAGCATTAACCTGGTTTCCCTTAACAGCATTAAGTACTGCTTTTGGCCTAGCAGCATTAACTACTGCTTTTGGCCTAGCAGTAGTAACATTTTTATCCTTAACAGTATTAATCCTCTGATTAAAATTACTGTTTTTAAATGTTGTTTTATTGTGAATGGGCCTTCTAATAGTTGAATGTGCCTTTTTAAAAACATTTGTCATTGGTCTTGCACTATCCACTGTTGTTTTGGGTTGAGCAGTATTAACTGGTCTAGCAGTAGTAAGTGATACTAAGCCAGACTTCATTAGTACTGCTTTTGAAACCATGTTCCTTTTTGGACTTGGGTGAGTCATTCTAGAAAAATTCTGGTGATTCACCTTTTGAGTATTGTTCCACACTGGTTTTACTATCTTTTTATTATTAAATTGTCTCTGATGGTTATCACAATCATACTGCAGGTGATCAAAACTTCCACACATAGCAAGCTTTGTTAAACATCTCAAAATTACTTCCTAATCTTTGAGACACATTATTATTCTAGTTTCTTTTATTGCCTCTAGGAGCATGAGTGTTCATCCTATTTTGATTACCTTGATTAATAGTTTTTTTCCTAGGAGATTTTACTTGCTCTTTAGATTTAAGAAACTCTATTTTAGCAAAGCTAGGTTTAACAGTTTTCTTCTCTATCTTAGCCTGATGCACATCTTCTTCCTCACCATCAGATACCCAATCCTTAATAATTAGAGCATTATTATTCTTCCTAACTGCTTTTGGCTTGTCTGTACTAGCCTTAGTTTCACTAGTCTCAACTACAGGCTTTTTAACTATAGGCTCACTAACTATAGGCTCATTCACAAACTCTTCTAGACCAGTGAATGACAAATCAGGTTTTGGAGGCATAAAGTTTTCTGTATAGTGAGGTGGAACAGTATTATACCCTAAACCTGTTTTGCACTTATCAACTATCTGACAGTCTATTAGTTTGTTTAAGTTTTTAGATAAATTCTCAAAATTTTCCACTGTTAGCTTAATTTCATCTTTTTATTTTTGATCCAGTTCCAACTTCCTCCTAAGCTCTGTAATGGCTACTTCTCTTAAATAAATCTCACATTTTAAGACCTTGATATCTTCCCCATAAACAGACTCATTTTTTTGTAAACTAGAAGTCTTGCTTCTACAGACTCTAAACCTATTTTTATAAGTAATAGCATTTATCTTAGATGTCCTTAAGTCTTTTAACAGTTGTTCATTTTGTTCTTTAAGAATTTTAACATTTTCTAAACAAGAGGATGAACAGTTTGAGTCAATAGATACCTCAGAGTTAGAACTTGTAGAAGAGTATGCCATGAGTGCAAAGTTAGTTGGACCTTCTTCTGCTTGATCACTCCAATCATAACCACTAAGGCCATCACATGAGATCAAAGAATTAGAAGTAGTTATCTCCACTAGCACAACCCTTTTAGTGTTCTCTCTATTCCTGTTTTCTTGGTTCCTTAGAGCCCTACACTCCCTTGTAAAGTGTCCCCTTTTGTGGCAATTGTAACACTCCACCTTAGACTTATCGAATCAAATGGTCTCATTACCATTCACAGAGAACTTCCTTCTAGTTTTCTTCAAGAATCTCCTTGCCCTCATTGTCAGCATAGCCATCTGCCACCTTAAATCCATCTCTTCTAAATCATCAGGATTAATTTATTGCAAGTCCTCATTGTCAAGTTGTGGACTGTTTGGTTGACTTGCAAAGAAAGAACAGATGACAGCATCACTCAAGTTGTCAATTGTTGTTGAGTTAATAGCAGTAGCTTAAGTGCTAGTAGTTGTAGCACCATGAGCAATATTAGCTACTCTATTTTTATTGTTGGTGCTGTTTGAGGACACAAAGGCTACATTTTGTGTGTTTGTGCTTGAGCTTGATGTCCCTTTGACCTCTGGTTCATAGATCTTTAGGTTGTTGTAAAGATCATCCAAGCTTAATGTATCAAGATCAGGCTTGTTCCTCCACATAATGGTATGTGTGTTCCATTCTGGTGACAGACTTCTTAAGAACTTCTGGTTCACATCTTCCTGTGAGATACTTTCACCATGAATCTCCAACTGACTGATAAGCTTTTGAAGCCTATCAAAGGTTTGATCTAACACCCCTGAGCTAGATGCAGTAAAATTTTCATACTGCTGCTTTAGAAGATTCCTCTGAGTCTTCTTAGTAGCAGCATTCCCTCCAAACCTCTTCTCAACAGCCTATAGTAATGACTTGGCATCTTTAAGGAGTTAAACTTTAATTGATTTTCATTAGGGATGTCCATCAATAAAGTGCTTATTGCTTTCAACTCTAACCTCCTTTGTGCCTTTTCTTTAGCAGTTGAAGGAGCAATTGTAGTCTCAACACCTTCAACAAGTTTTGTTACTAGAGGTACATTACCATTCTCTATGACTTCCCATAGAGAGTAATCAACCATCTGGATGTACTGTTCTATCATCATCCTCCAAAACTCATACTCTCCTGGTTTGAGCATAGGCACTTTTGATGCAGCCACCATATGTACTGAGTCTTGATCCATCTCTTCTAGCAAAGAGATCTTTTGTATTAAAAGCAATTTCTTCTTATTCATAGCTTCTCAACAAGCTCTGATACCACTTGTTGATCCCAACTGAATGGATCTTGAATTCCTTAGCTTGTGTAAGGTTTAGTTATGCAAGATAAATCTAACACAACTATAGTAGAAACTTTGTAGAGTATATCAAAGATTATGCGGAATCTAATCTTTGATCAATAAGAAGAATTCTTAATGAAACAGTAACACAAGAACAATATGATTCAATAATAAAAGCTCTAATATTATTATTATAAATAATACAAATACTCTCCTAGTATTAGGGTTACAACACCTTAAAGCTAAACGATATCAAAACAAAAATATTTCTAGATACCAAAGTATATGCCCTAGGACCTCTTTTTATACACCAAAGAGTCCTAATGGGATTACAATATATTCCTAAGTTATCATGATCTTTTAAACAAATAACTTATACGTATCTTTTACAAAAATATCTCATACATATCTCATAAGCAATCTTTATGTTTTCTCTGAGCAGTCTTTATCCATTCCTTGACAGTAGAAACTCTTCCAATAGTCTTAATCTTTTAGTAGTTGTAATTTTGTACCAGCATCATTAACTCTGAACAAGCAGTAGTAACTTATACACCAGCAACACTAACTGTGTACAAGCAGTAGTAACTACTTAGAATATTTTCTTCAATCTTCACCAGCAGTACTAACTTTACTCTAGCAGTACTAACTTTACTCTAGCAGTACTAACATATACTAGCAGATAGTAACTAAGTTACACTAGCAGTAGTAATATACTCTAGCAGTAGTAACTAGCAGTACTAACTACTTAACATATTTTTCATTAAGATTACTGAGCAGCATTAAGTTTTGCTTAGCAGCAATAACTCTAACCTTAGCAGCAATAATTTCAAGATCATCATGAAGTCTTTTAATCCTAACAGCATCTTTGATGGAGTTAAACTTCAATTGATGTTCATTAGGGATGCCCATCAATAAAGTGCTTCTTGCCTTCAACTCTAACCTCCTTTGTGCCTTTTCTTCAGCAGTTGTAGGAGCAATTGTAGTCTCAACACCTTCAACAACTTTTGTTATTGGAGGTGCATTACCATTCTCTATGACTTCCCATAGAGAATAATCAATCATCTGGATGTACTGTTCCATCCTCATCCTCCAAAGCTCATACTCACCTGGTTTGAGCATAGGCACTTTTGATGCAGCCACCATATGTACTGAGTCTTGATCCATGTCTTCTTAGCAAAGTTTCTCAAAGCAACAAGCTCTGATACCACTTGTTGATCCCAGTTAACTTCTAATGATCGAATTCCTTAAGCTTGTTTAAGGTTTAGTTATGCTAGATAAATCTAACACAACTTAGTTTAAGAAACTTTGTTTGATAATACTAAAGATTATGCGGAATCTAATCTTTAATATAAGAAGAATTCTTTAGTAACACAAAACAATATAATTTCAACAATAAAAGCTCCAATATTCTTATTACAAATAACACGAATACCCTCCTAGTATTAGGGTTACAAAACCTTGAAGCTATGAATTATACGACTAAGATACATAAAACTCTATGCCCTAGGACCTCCTTTTATACACCAAGGAGTCCTAGTCGATTTACAATATATTACTAAAACTTAGATTATTCTTAAAGATCTATTCTATAAATAACAATCCTTATCTCATAAGTAATCTTGATCTTCAAGCAATCTTTATCTTTCAGCAGTTGTAATCTTTCAGCACTTGTAACTTTCAGTAGTTGTAACTTTGTACCAGTAGTATTAACTCTTAACAAGCAGTAGTAACTTATAAACCAGCAGCATTAACTATGTACAAGCAGTAGTAACTACTTAGAATATTTTCTTCAATCTTCACCAGCAGTACTAACTTTACTCTAGCAGTACTAACATATACTAGCAGTACTAATATACACTAGCAGTACTAAGTTACACTAGCAGTACTAAGTTACACTAGCAATACTAACTACTTAGCATATTTTTTCATTAAGATTACTAAACAACACTAAGTTTTACATATCACCAATAACACAAACCTTAGCAGCAGTAACTTCAAGAAGGCTTTTAATCCCAACATACAGCTTTCATTCTCATTCTTGCAATGAGAGTTCTGAACCTTCAATGAGCAATTTAACTCTATCCCATAACTCCTTGGAAACTGTGTGATGATTCACAAGAGAGTATACATCCGGTGGTAAACCCTGAAGAATGATATTGGTTGCTTTGATGTCACATGCTTCACGTATATTTTCTTCGGGTGAAAGATCATCCATTGTTCTTGCTCTTGTTGTAGCAGGTGAAGTCTTAGTTGCTGGATTAGTGATCGTTCCATATGGAAATGGACCTTCTTTAACTGACTGAAGTAGCTTTTTACCATGTTCTTTTCCCTGTATGTAAAGCAACATTCGACTCTGCTACAAATCATACTGACTTCTCTTGAGCATAGGAGGACGGTTATCAGAACCCGCAACAATAACATTATCAGGCATTGTAGACATCATTAAATGAAATGAGTGATGTATGAAATTAAATTAAGGATCTTAATTAGATTAATTGATGTTGTTGTGGATTGTTGTTGTTGATTTCGTTTGGTAATGTCTATACTGTTTTCTACCATATAATCGGAGTGTCTTTGAACAAGGACATTCAAAAGACATATCTTCTTCTCTCACATCTGAACATGTGGATTTTCTATCCACAAGCTAAAGCCTCATCATGAGCAAGCATAATCCACAACTCAACTCGGAAGTTATAGTTCTTATATACGCCACCTTCTCCTTCAAAGCAAAACAACTGCTACTCTGGTTCTATAGCTGATGAAGTTATCATTCTTTCTAGCACACAAAATGCTGATGATGTGGATTTTATACATGAAGACCCTAGATTCAAATTGATGAATTGGATTTGGAGAGACTGATATAAAATTGGCAAAATGCTTTGCTGCTTCATGATAATAAGAAGTTCTATAAGTAGACCGAAGGTTAGAAGGCCAAGAGTGGAGGTAAAATGCATGTGGCATTTGATAAGAGAAAAGTTGAGTGTTTTCAATTGTCACACTACTGGGCTTTTTGCTAGGAGTGCTAGTTTTAAAGGGACTAAAGCTGGAAGCAGGCAGGAGCAAGTAGAGGTAAGATTCAAGCCAGTGAGAACTGAAAAGGAGAGCCTTGATGTCCCATTGGATGAAGGTCAAATCAATTGGGTTTTAGAGCCAGACTACCAGATGAGGAAATCAACAATGCTTACTGGCTATTCATGTGAAATAATGACGGTAGCAATGTGTTCTAAAGTGTGTTTAGATATATATTAATGCTCTTAAAGTAAGGCTGTGAATTACAATCTGAATTTGGTGGACCAAGAAGCTGCCTTAATGGCATAGATAGGTCTTAAGAGTAGAAGCTCAGCTTAATCTCCCACAAACAAACAAATTTCTTTAATGAAAAATTTCTCTTTCAAGACTAATCAAAATTTTGAAAAAGATGAAAGTTGAAAAAGTATAGAAGAAATAGGAATGAAGCTGTCAAAGATAAAGAGGCTTTACAAAAAAAATGTTGATTCTTGGTTCATCCTCTAAAATCTTTGGAAGCTTATTGATTGTGGGCTGAGCTAAGGTAAAGCTAGGGTTTAGGGATATTAGCATATATCAATGCTGATGGTCTACGTTATGAGGAAAGAGATGGGTAGAGGTAATTTTGCAGCATTAGGGAAACTGATCAGAGTTAACTGACATTCACTGTATCGCAGATTTAAACAAGGTGAGTATAAAGGTGTCCCCATCCTCTTAGTGGTGATTACCCTAGGGAAACAGGAAGGACATAGGATGATTCTCTGTATGAGTTGGCAAAATATGGACGCCTCACCTCAAATTTAGTCCAAACAGTGTCTAATGACTAGTTCCATTGTTTTCTCTCAACTGTCAATTCATTGAAGATATTGATTGGGGAAAAAGAACTATCTCTGAAAATTCAGTCAATGTTGACTCTATCCCTGTACTTCTAGTGAGCAGGTTTCCATTTCCACCAAAAGACTCTAATCACAAGGAGGCCTACACCCCACAAACGTTGACCCTAGGTTGTGCACAGCATGTAAAAACTCCTAGGCAACCAATTAGGTCACCAGTGACTCCCATCACCTATTCCTTATTTAATAGACAGAATGGAATCAAAGAATGCGAACGGGAAATTAGTGAGGATCTTCTTTTAAAGTAATACCTTGTTTTGTATGTGGATAAGTTCTTAGTCATTTGATTATGGAGTGACTATTCTGAGAGAAGATGGCAAAAGGGAAGCTGCTTACTTAAGAGCAAAAAGAGGGGTGTGTTATAATATGATAGCAAGTACACCAGCCGAATAACACTAACAGAATAAAATAAAAGCAAATCTGTCACTCAAGACTGTAATAATGTTATAGACACACCTTAGTTACTGCTCAGCTATGATACTATTAAGACTGGTTAGGGTAAATGGTAATATCGGTAATGGTAATATTTATTTGATTTTTTTGTATTTTTTTATTCTTTTTGATAGTGTTGCATTGTTAATGCTGGGTAACTCAATGTAAGTCTGGTAATTCTAGATTTACACTGGCAAGCAACATGTTAGTTATGATAGTGTGCATGTTTAATACTGGTACGTCAATTTAAGTATTGTAATTCTTGATTTAAACTCCTGACATTGCATACTTGTTAGTCTTCGGTAGTGTGTAATGTTAATTCTGTTATCAATTTAAGTCTGCTGCTTATAGGAGTTACTCATGGCAAGAGTATATTAATTATGGTTTGTGTGCATATTAATATGCTAGTGTGAATCAGAACCTATGTTAACAACCAAACCTAAAAAACCTTCTCAGGTGAACTTTAACAGTAAGAATAAATTATTTTTCAAAACAAAGTTCAACTGCCAATAGTCTTTTCATGTATACGCATATAGGTCAATTTATATGCTGTTAAGGGCAAAATGGGTACTGCGAGTTAAAGACATCTGAGGTTGTTTTTGGAGATAAATCACCACTCTCCTTTGTGTGAATAGTGGAAATCCCTATTCATTTGTTCCTGTTTATCAAGGTCCACAAGGAGAACCCAAAGCCTATTGAAGGCCCTGGGTCCCTAAAGAGAAACTAATCTTTTTTTTTGTGTGCAGATCCCACTGAAGCATATGGAGCTAAGAGTATTTTTGATAGTGGATGTACTGGGACATGACTTGGTAAACAGGGCCCATTTGATGATTATCCGAAATCTTCTTAAAGTGGGATATGTTCTTTTGGGGAAAAGCTTAAGGGTGGTATCTGTGGTTAAGGTACTTTTAGATTAGGTGAATTTAGTTTTTGATGTGAAGTGGCTTTTGTGAAGAACTTGGAACATTTTAACTTATTCTCCATATCTCAGATATGTGATAAAAAGCTAAATGTACTTTTTACTGATAAAAGAATGTTTTGTGGTGTCCTTGACTTTCAAAGATGCTGATGAAATCAGGTTTCTTCTTTTAAAGTTACATAGGCATCACAACATTTACTTTTGATATGAAAAGTTTTTTCTTCAAAAGCATACACTTGTTTCTTAGCAAAAGCCTCATAAATGAAGCTAAATTGATTGGCACAGCAGAGGTTATTAGTTCCCTTAATTTTCAAAAATTTAAAATAAACTTGTAAACGATAATCTAGTTAGAGGTTGTTCCAAGAGTTTCGAAAAAATGAACACCCTTGTGTTGTCTTATAGTCAGAAGGGGGGAAAGCACACAAGGCCTACTGTAATAGGCAATGGGATGGATATGATGACCAACCATTATCATACCTTGCACATGGAATTTATTTGACCAACTTTCTGTGAGAGTAACACATGCAAGTTCTGTCTAGTGATTACTGATGATGTTCAAGGTTCTTTGGGTTTTCTTTCTAGCCAAAAAGGATTGGTACACAGTGGCATCTTAAGATTTTATCAAACAGATAGAAAACCAACTTAATTCAAAAAAGTAAAAATCATTGATCAGATAATGGACTGATTAAGAACAGAGGTCATGCTTGTGTATGTGGGGAAAAGGGCTTGTAAAACAGGAAGTTTAGTATGCAGACTCCTCAGCAAAAATGGGATTGTGGAGGATTGATAGGACCTTATAAGGTCGTAGGACTATGTAGCATGACTCACTTCTGCCTACCACTTTTTGGCAGAGCAGTCAATATGCTTGCTATACCTTCAATAGGGGTAAGGCGTGACCAAACACAGAACCAAAACTCCTTATGAGCATTTTGTTTGGCATTAAATCCAATCATTGTAATAAGACCTTTGGGTGCAATGTTACCATTCTCGAATACTCTTTAGCCACTAGGAATGTTGATGGAAGGAAAGTCTGATTGGGTTTTTTTGTTGGATTGCTCATGTGATCAGTTAAAGCCTTTCGGTTTATAAACTTAGCCATCCATAAAAGTGTTACGATGTAAACCTTCATGTCAACTTTCTGAGGCAAACAAACCCAATGTGCAGGGATTAGGCATAGGTGGATGTTGACTTAGATTTCTTATCAGGACTCTATGAACTAATATATCCTGTATCTTTGCAAAATCAGGCATATCCCTGCAGGTTCAAAAGAGGTCTTGCATTGGTTGTGACAGACTGAAGCGGCGAAGAATCACAGGTGGTTTCTTCTATTCTAGAAATAGCAGTGACTCTGAACACAATGTTTACATAGAAGAGACATATCAAAGAAGCCTTCTTCTACTCAGTATCCAAATCTGTTGATGAATTATGGTCTTTTAGGAAAGTGCTTGATGCAATTGCTTTGAAGCACTTTAGGACCAGTACACTCCATCTAGTCTACCAGTACAATAATCCTGTTACTATGGTAGTTTCTATCTTAATACTGCTTTTGAGAGGTTAAACTGGGCCAATATGGGAAAGCTGTCTCTTAGTGCTCAAATGAAGAGATTTTCTTCGTGATGACAATGAAGTATGAGATGCTGAAATAAGGATTTATGATAAATCAAGTGAAGGTATCTTTGAACAAGCTTCTTATGATGATGATGGGGTTATTACTGATTTCAACAATCTTCCTGATGAGGTAGATGTCATAACCAACCCCACTCTAAGGGATTCACAATGTTCATCCTCAAAAGTCAAATCCTTGGATGATCCCAATACACCTGTTAGCACTAGTAAGCTCTTCAAGAAAACATCACTGCGGTCATGCTCTAGTAAGCTCCATTCAGCTCACCAAGAGCAATCATAAAAGATCAACAGCTGTCTTTTTGCTTGCTTTCTATCTCAGTTTGAACCACGAAAAGTGACTGAAGCCATTGAAGATGGGAAGCTGGGATGAAGCTATGCACGAAGAATGTTGCAGTTCATGCTTCAACTAGTATTGGGTTTTGGTTGATCATACACACTGGTGCTAAGGTGATAGGTACAAATGGGTTTACAGAAAACAAGACTGATGATTGAGGAGGAAGTAGTTGTCAGAAACAAAGCAGGCTGGGGCTCAAGGTCATAGGACACGAAGGAGGGATTGACTATGCTGAGGTTTTGCACTTTTCGATGCATTGAAGCTTACAGGTTGTTTTTGGCATTTGCCTCATTGATGGGGTTATATTAATCAAAATGGATGGTCAGAGTGCTTTTTGTATGGCAAATTGATGACGTACGTTATATCTCACAACCTCCTCGGTTAGTTTCTGTTTCACACTTGAAAATCCTACAACGGTGTCCAATGTGGTACACAGTATCGTATCGATATGCACCAAGGCTGCGAGCCTGGTATGTCATATATGTCCCCAATCTGAGCATACATGGTCCAAAGAGCGGCATATTGCCCCCACGCCCTAATTCACTTAGGAAGAACAAAAACAAGAATACTACCATGTTGGTACATCGTGTATGTTGCTTGAAATTCACTTTTAGGGGTCATCCCCAGCAAGTATCTATGGTGTGATCGTCGGCTGAGGCCTTGATCGCAAACCACCGTTTCAAATGTGCTCCATGGGTGAATCTTACATTCTTTTTAGGTCTCTCAAGTCATGTGTCGAACAACGAAGGCATTTATATCTAGGGGACCAAGTATGTACGCTGGAACAATGCCTCAAGAAGTTTGATCTTGTGAATGTAAGGCTGCCATCCACTCCCATGGTGACCAATTGCCTTTAACCAATAAGATGAGGAGCTTTTGATGTTAGATGTAACACTTGTTACGTTCCTATGTTAGGTTCTTCATGTATATTAATGCATCTAGACCTGATATTATGTATGCAGTATGTGTTGTTCACGTTTTTGTCTGGTAATCCAAAGACTTTATCTCAAATATGTCAGAGGTCTTCAAGTAACTCAAGGGCAAACCCAACTTGGGATTATGGTATCCTAGGGCTTACCATGATCTTGGAAGCATTTCTGTAGTTGACTATGGTGGTTCCAACCTAGACTGGAAATCCCAACAGGAGGTTGTTAATTTCTTGGTCAACAATTATCTTATGGCACTGCAAGAAGCGGACTATTGTCGCCAAAACGTAAAACTGAAGCTGAATATGTGGCTCGCTGCACATTGCTCGTGGACAAGTGTTGTGGGTTCAAAATAAATTGTTTGGGGACTATGGTTTCAACTTACGCAGAATACCAAAAATCCACATTGATAATGAAAGCACAATCTGCATTGTGTGAAGAAACCTCTGTCTATCATTCCAAGACAAACATTGAGATTCGACAAACATCATCAGAGATTGTTTATGAGAAGAAACTCATAAGTGTGGAGAAAATTCACACCGATTACTGTAGTCTGACTTGTTGAAAACATTTGATGGACCCCGGTGGTACATTATTTGTAGTTAGAATTGAATGATCAAATCATAAGCTACATTGAAAAGGGGAGGGAAACGTGTAACTTTTATACTGTATTTTTAGTTTGTCCAAGATAGGACTTAATCCTGCGTCGTTAGGACTTAAACCTGGAAGCTCTACGTTTATAAATAAATTCCTATAGGTAGTCATTTAATGTGTTAATTATGGTTAATGTAGTAACTTAATTCTGGTAGCTTAGTATTAAGTCTGTTTAGTGTTAAAGTTAAAACTGGTTAATCCTCTTAATACTGGTTTATTAAAAGGATTAATTCTGGTAGTTATCGTAGGTAATCCTTGCTGAGTAATAGTTAAGATTAGGAATTGTCTTTTTTGTTTAGACTTAACTTTGCAGGTTACTACTGGGTGTTTGTTGAATAGAGTGAAGAAGATCTACTTGGGCATGAAAAGAATAGTGCCAGGTTGTCTCTTGCTAATTGGAAGCAATTTGGTTGTAAGTATGATGTTGTGGTCTACATGCTGTAAATTTTTATTAAAACTGGTGAATGAAAATCATGTTAAGTCTGATGAGTTACTGTTAATATGGTTGACTATTTTAAGTCTCTGGTGTACAAGTTTTTAAGTCTGGTAGCTTTCAGCTTTAATTCTGTTTGAAATAAAATTATTTTATTTTCTCAAACATACGTTGGTTTGAAGATATTATAGCCGCATTAAAACGCTGATTAGAGTACTTATTATAGGGAAAAAGTAATTTCTCTTTCATTCCTTATCACTTTTTACCCTATTATTTTTTCAAAAGCAATCGTTAAAAATTTACTTCACTACAGACCTAATCTGTCAAAGTCAATCACCAGTAATAATTTTTAAAAGTTTCAATTATTTTCCACAAGTGTTTTCAATGGGCAAACTCAAGTTATTGCAGATAAGACAACCAAGTGGGTTTTATTCAAACCCTGAGAGTGCTGGTAAACACAGGGGGGGAACGTGGATTTTCCTCAGAAGAATCCCCCACAATTGAGTTATGCTCTTCCCCATCACAATCCACCTGTATCGACTTTCCCTCTTTACGCCTCCCTCCTCGCAGTTTGCCAGACTGCAAACTGCCTAGAAACATTGCAGATGGGACTAACAACTAACTGCCACAATAGATAACATTGGACTATACCATTAAATGAAGAATCTGTTAGGAGGAACAAAACTCCATTCGCAAGACTGCTTTGGGAATTCATATGTTGCCTAAATAGAAGAGATTTTGCCAGGATTGCAAACATATTGGGTATGTAACTGACAGAAAACTTTTACAATTTGGAAAGTCACTTTACACCCCAAGCGGAAGATTCTTAATCCATCATATTCTTCACTGTCTAAGCTCCAAAAGTGGAGGATGGGATCAGTTTGGTAGCAACATCGCCATTGCTTTGATCTGTCTTTCCACTGGAAGAGACTTTAACTTTTCAAAACTTATCTTTGATGGAATGATCTCAAATTTAAAAAGTAAATCAAAGTTTTTAATGTACCCTCGTTTTCTTCAAATGATTTTGAATGTTCAATGAAAACAAAAACTTTTTGTCCCTGTTATTATTAAACCAACAAAGATTTTTGGAAATATGAAAAGAGGTTTTCAGGTTACATAAGACATGGTTACTGTTATGCTAACCATTGATGCAGGGTCAAACCTAACCAAGTGCTGATCCAACACTCCATCTCAGTCTTACCAGCTACCCTCATTATCTCGTGTCAAATACCACAACCACCTCCATGTAAAACCTCACTCTGTACAACACTCCATCTAACCATAAGGGTACAACCAGACAGCTATAAAACTCCAACTCAACCTGTACAAAAACTTCACCTCACCAGTCTCTAGCATGTCCTTAAATTCAACCATCTCTGCCACCATCTCCTAAAATACCATCCACCTTCATTTTCCTGATACAGAGGTCCATCTTTTGAACCTTCTTATCACAAGGTCTCCACACCCTTCACATGAAACCTGAGATTCAAGCACTATATCTAGTGAAAGAAAGTGAGCACTTAGGAACCTGATGGAAATTGTTACCTAGGCTGGAGTAAGAGTAAATCTTTGGAAAGGAACTTTGTGAAAACTAAGCAGACTCTTGGTAACAGCATCTTGCAGCTGATAGAGAAGTCTCAAAAAGCTAGAAAACAGAGTTGGAGGAAGAAGAGGAAAAGTAAAGAAAGAACTAAGGATGCAGGCGGGCAGGACAAGACGTTCCTTTTGATAACCGATCAAGGTGATACATTTGTTACTCCTTGAAAGAGTCAAACGGGTTCAGGGGGGCTCAAGAAGAACAAATGAAGTCCTTCCACTTTAGAGGTTGCACAGATTCTTAACAAATTGTAGCTTCGAAAGGTTTAAGGGATCACAACGACCTCTTGGTAGCAAGATTTACAAAAGAAACCAAAGTTACAAAAATGCCTACCAAAATTCTTCATTTTGAAGAACCTTGTTTCAGCTTAAGTTAATACTGCTAAGTTAATACGTTGAACTTAATCCCTGTAGTACACTTCAGCTCAAGTTAATACTGGTGAACGTTAATGCTGCTAGAGGTTAATAACTGGTGGGCAGAAAGGGTTAAAGGAGAAAAGGAAAGGGGAGCCACATGACTGAAGAGACCTTCAAGCTGACAGTTCAAAGTCTCTAAGACATTCAAAAAGAGCTTCAAGAGTTAGCGATTTAGAGGAAGCTTAAGAGAGTGCAAGTGAGAAGGATGTTGAGAACACAAAGAAAAATTGATCTTGATGCACTTCTAGCTAGAAGATTGGTTAGAGCAAGAGGAAGAAGTTGAACAAGTAGGCACTTGCTCAAATGAATTTGATTCAGTTCTCAGCAAGAATTAATGCAGATCAGGATTTATTGTTAGAAAAAGCTTTCAACAAGAAGATAAAGGGAGCATCTCGATCTCGCTCTTCTATTGAGGAAAGAGCAAAGTTCCTCATGACACAATTGCTGGCCCAAAGAGAAGTTTTTGCAGAACAAAGGAGTTGCTATTATCAGAAGTAACAAGCCACAAACAAGATCTCAGCTTAGAAATCAGATGGATCACTTATATGAAACATGGCGCAAACTAGAGCATGCTGAGTTTAAGTCTAAGTCTTTGAGGAGATTCAAGTACTGTATGAGGATGATCAAGAAGCAAGATCAGACTTTTGTGGCTATTGGATCTGAAGAAGATGGGTGAGCAATTATAAAGATTGCTCATGAGAAAGATGTGATAAAGTGGAAGATAAGAGGATGAATCTGTTCATGAGGCAGTTCAAGTGGGAAGAAGGAGCAAAGAATAAGTACAGTTACGCACAGGAGGAAGTTAAATGCAAAAGGAGAATAGCATGGCTCTAGTCTCATAAGAGAAGATGATGAATCTGATGATATGCTTACTATAGCTCTGTATGAGGAAAAAGTGATTGAAGTTGAGAGTCTTTGATCATCAACATCATTATTGATATGGCAATCATTCTTCCTTACAACTACAACTCACATGACCCAACCCAAACCTGATGAGTAGTATATATTGAATAAGGTAACAAGGAGTAATGTCATCGGAGATTCATTTCGCACCTTAAAGGGAGTTTTATCAATTTTGGACAGGAGAAGATCGCGCTCAAGTTATTTATGAGTAGGTCATGGAAGGAATTAAAGACAGGCTTCTGAAGGATTTGACAGATGCTTTGGGGAGATCTGCATGATTAATGTTTAATCAAGTGTTAGGCGACTTTATGGGATACAAAGCAAGATTGAATCTTATCAGCGGAAAACTACACAGTTCTCTAGGGCCGGTAGCATCCTATATGGACAAGGACTGGAATTGTTTTTTCATATGCTTTGGGAAGCAACTATCTCTGACAAAGGAAAGACTTTCACAAATGCTGGAATTTGAAGCTGAGTAAACTGAAGATAGATAGCTGCTTATGGTTATGGAGTATGATCAAAGTTTGTGAGACACCCAATTGGAAGAATTGAAGAATTCTAATTGATGATGGACACAAGTCACATCTACTATGAAGAAGAAGAAAAGGGTTTGATGTTGGCTAACCCTCACACTAACAATATGGTCCTTGGTTCACCATGTCTAAAGAATAAGAACTAACTAGTCAAGAGCAACCGGCTGCTTGGTAAAAGACCCACAAATCGTTAAGGTTGGATACAATATACCAAAAATTGTATGTATTATATGCACTCATAAGTATTTATACTAAAGCATGACTAGCTCTGAGCAAACGGCTTACAGTAAAGGCTACTCACATCCGTGATGGCTTGTAATGATTTGCCAAAAATCAGTATGTTATCTCAACTCACCAATATTGTTTCATGTCTGAGAGATGTGTGAATGGTTATCAGTTGACCATGGACTTGCACTTTCTGGTGATGCCAAAGAATCTGACTCTACTCCAGAGTTAATGGGCTAATGGTAAAGCGACATCAAATCCATTTACATTTTCAAAGGATTCACCTCTCACAGGAGTTAACACACTGGAAGTGATGAGATTAGTATGGAAACTTTAGTTTTGAATGTACAAAAATTGTCAAGGTTGCTGATACAAAAGTGTTAAAGACTGTTGGTGTCAAGATTTGAAGACCATAACGACTTATTATTTTTGAAGACAGAAGTTTCAAGGCAGATCCTCTAACACGCCCAAGAAGAAGCTTAAAGTGATTAATGATCTAAGTTATTCTGAGGTAACTTGAAGTTCATGTGTAGAAGTTCAAGATAGGGGGGATTGTTAGGAAAAATCATTTAACGGGACATTAATTTTTTAGTATTAAAGTTAAAGTGCGTTAGTTATAGTTGTATGATAAGGATAGTTAGTACTGTAAATTATATAAGTTAAGTCTGGTAGGCAGAGTTAAGTCTGCCAGCTTTAACTTAAGTCTGGCGTATTAAAGTCTATTCACTGTTTTGATCAGATTGTTAAGTCTGGTTGTAATTATAGTTATAGTTATCTCTTAGCGTTAATCTAGGAAGAGATAAGCATTATCTCTTAACGCGTTTAGGGTTCCTTAAGATTATAAAAAGGAACGTAGTATAGTATTGTAAAGATATCGGTTGATTGAGCATTTGCAATCAAATAGTAATAGTAATAGTATTTTTAGCATATTGTTCTTGTGTTCATCTTGGTATAGATATTGATATTCCGCGTCAATATTTGTATTCACGGTTATTGTCTCTCATAGTTTCTTTGGATTTATTCAGAGAACTATAAGTCGCTTAAGGCTCATTTAGATCCTGTTGATAAGGACCTACATGTGTAAAAGCAATTTCTTCTTATTTAAAGCTTTTCAACAAGCTCTGATACCACTTGTTGACCCCACTTCAATAGATCTTTAATTCCTTATGCTTGTTAAGGTTTAGTTATGCTAGATAAATCCAACACAACTATAGTAGAAACTTTGTAAAATATATCAAAGATTATGCGAAATCTAATCTTTGATCAATAAGAAGAATATGTAATAGAACAATAATTCTAATGAACACACAGATTAACAAACAAAGCTTCAATATATTAATACGAATACTCTAACTAGTATTAGGGTTATAAAACCTTGAAGCTATGAATTATTCAACTAAGATACATTAAACTCTATGCTCTAGGACCTGCCTTTTATACACCAAGGAGTTTCCTAGGTCGATTTACAATATATTACAAAGACTTAGAATATTCTCAAAAATCTATCCTATAATAACAATCCTTATCAACTAAGTAATCTTGATTTTCAAGAAATCTTTATTCTTTCTCTAATAAGTCTTTGATCTCTTCTCTGTCAGCATAAACTCTTCCAACAGTTGTAATCTTTCAGCAGTTGTAACTTTTATACCAGCAACATTAACTTTCAACACCAACAATAGTAACTTTTATACTAGCAACATTAACCGTGTACAAGCAGTATTAACTAGTTAGAAAGTTTTCTTCAATCTTTACCAGCAGTACTAAGTTACACTAGCAGTAGTAACTAGCAGTAGTAACATACACTAGCAGTAGTAACTTACACTAGCAGTAGTAACTTACACTAGCAGTAGAAACTAGCAGTACTAACTACTTAAAATATTTTTCATTTAAATTACTAACAGAACTAATTTATGCTTAGCAGCTAGTAACACAAACCTTGTTGCATACTTTTTAAGATGTCTTTTAAATCCAACATTATTCCTCAAACCCTAAATCTCTCCTTTTCTCCCTTCTCTCTTTGTTCGATCAGCAAGCAAGAAACTAAAGGTTTTCAAAACCCTTTGGTCGAACCTTAAAGTTGACATATTGTCGACTTGGTCGAATTCCAAAGTCGACAAAACACAAGGGTTAAAACCCTTGTGTCGATCGAGCTATAAGCAGATTAAGGTTTTCCCAAACCCTGATTGCACCCTATTCGACCCTACGCTCGAATTAGGGTTTTACCCGGATTTCATACTCACCTAACATGCGATAGGTTCGTAGACATATTCCTACATGTGCAGTACTGGTGGATACTTTACGCTGTCTAGAAGAAGTGATCATTCCCGAAACCTTAAAGTTCAAGAACAACATCAAGAATCAAGAAGGAGGCGTTTTGTGCAGCTGTGAAGTTTAAAGGAGCTTACACTAGCATGATTTACAAGTAAGAACTTGTAAACAACCATTATACATGTTTTTCGGTATTTGCACTATTGTGGGGTAGTCTGTGGTTTTTTAGATTCTGGTGCACATGGTTTTATTTGTTTATTTTCCGTTGTGTATGTCATAGCCATGCGAGTGGCCACCAGAAACCTACAATGGTATTAGGAGCCGCCCTTATAGTATTATACCTGTAGTGTTCTTTGTAATTGCTACTATTGCCATTAAAATCAAATCTTAATTTCGTTATGCATGTAGTCTAGTTGATTTTTGCATTTTAGGGTTTTTGCAGTTTAATGACTACTTTTTAATTATGTCTTTGTATTGTTTTATCAAGATCAGAATACTTAGGTGTACGCTAGTACAAATCTAGGATTTCATCACACATGCTGTTTTTTTGCGGCCACACAATCAGATATATATGTGAATAAATGTACGAGAATAAAATAAACAGCCACACTTGAACTCATTTTGTGTGACCATTTCAAAATTTCATTGTCACACATTTGAATATTTATGTAACTAGATGTAAAATTTGTTACTTTTTTGTTGATTATTTAGTTCACTTATTATTTTGGGACGTTTCGATTGTGACAGATACAAATATGTTTGTAAAACTTAGTCACACTATTTATTATTTAACATATGTGACAAAATATGTCACACAATGGAACTGTGTGACAAAAATCCATATATGGTACATGAGGTAAGTGTGTATGTGGGCTAAATAATTAGTCAAGTTTGTCACATATTATTTAAAAGTGACTGCTATTTTTTGCTGAATATTTAGCCACATGAATTTGAAATGTGTGACAACTGAAAAGTATGTTTGAAAGCATTGTCACGTATTATACATTTAAATGTGAAAAATATATGGCACACACTTAAAACAGTGTGGACCAAATCTATTTTATGGTCCCACTAAACCATGACATAATGATTAAGTGTAACCAAGATTAGTTACAAATGGTTCGTTAAGTAAATATCGTGTTGTCTAACGTTTAGTGAGTGTTTGCTTGCCATATAACCTAATGTGTTTTGTCACATTTATTGTAGCATGATTCATGTGGACTATAGGCTTTACAATAGTCAACATATCAAAAAGTGTATCCAAAGTTCTGCTTTATGGCCACGCTATAAATTTTTTCATTACCAAAAACCATTTGGGCACTTCTTCTCCCTCCTCATTGTTTCCCGGCTCTAACTTTTTCCCCAAAATCTCAAACTTAAAAATTTCCCTCTTAGATCTCATAACCCACTCATATCTCTCTTATTGAATTCAAACTATCTTACAACTCCCAAAATCTTCATTCAACCCCTATATCTCTAAAAGCCATAACTTCCCACCATCTGGTCCTGCCTCATCTCGAACGAACAACACCACATCCTATTTCCATCTTTCATCAGCCACCATTTTGGATCTAAGGTTTTCATTTTCTTCTTATACGCTATATTTTGTTTGTTCTCTATTAATGTAATTGATTTCTATAATTAAAAGTTGCTACTTTTTTCATGAATGCTTTGATGCATATGGTTGCTCGGTATAATCGTGTAGATTACTATAATTTTCCGGGAGAATCAGAGACAAAAATTGGTAAGTGCCTTTTAAAAACAAATGGAATGTTTTTATATATTGTGGTTTATGCGGCTTGTTGATATACGAGTGTTTGCTGTTTAGTGGAATAGGTGGCTTAGGAGTTTAAACGGGATCAAGATAACCAAACATATATGCTAAATGATAGCTAATGGGAATAAGCATTGACCTCATGTTCATAAGCTGGAAATTGGTCGATGGAATGCTTGAATAATTAATATCATTTCTCTTATCTAGATCTTATAGGTTATGATGCCCACCAATTGCTCGATGGAATGCTTGAATGAAATTGGTCTTTTATGTAAGTTTGGGTTAAATGTTAGATGTTACTATAGTTTTCAAAAGCATTTGATAGGTGTAACAGGTTGTGTTTTTTTGTTTGGTATAACATATTCAAAATGAGAAGTTGGTGACTAGCATTGGTTTTAAAATCGACATTACCTTTAATGAAGGTTTTTTGCTTTCATGAAAGCACTAGGAATCCTTGCTCTCTCAGAGGTTGTGTCTCGTTCTTATTTTTTTCATCTTTTTGTTCTAAACAAGTCATGTAGGGTGTTTGGATTTGTGTTTTAGTGCTGATAATGATTATGTGATTGACCAAGTCGCAATAAATTTTAGGAATATATGAAATACTTGCCAACCAAAATAAACATATAGGACTTCAATAATTTAATTGCAAGACAAAACTGATTATCTGAGGAAAAATTTAAAAACTGGCTTATCTATGTGTTTTTTTTTTACCTCGAGTTTCCATTCGTGTCGAAGATCATTTGTGCTTATTTTTTACACTTCTAGGTTCGAGTTAGACATGTTATTGGAGTCTGTGAACTCAGCTCTCAAACGTGTTGAGGAACTACTAAACGGCATTAACAACCGCTCAGTTAGTTCAGAGGGTTCCATTCGTGTCGAAGATCATTTCTCAGGTCTTATATTATTTTATCTCTGCTGTTTAGTTATGAAAAAGTTGATATAGTTTTATGTTTTGCTCTTACATATATATTTTTTATGGATACCTGTAGCTCTGAATTTACGCTGTATTGAGCGTTTATACGGAGATCATGGTCTTGAAGTGATGGAAACACTGCGTAAAAGCCCATCTACTGCGGTACCTGTTATATTAATTCGTATGAAGCAGAAACAAGAAGAGTGGATAAAGTGTCGAGAAGATTTTAACAAGGTCTGGGCAGACATATATGCGAAGAACCATTACAAGTCACTTGATCACCGAAGTTTCTATTTTAAGCAGCAAGATTCAAAGGATTTGAGCACAAAATGTAAGTGAATCTTATTTCTACTAGTTATGGTTTTTTTTCTTATACTAAAGATCCTTTATGTTTCTCTATTACTATAGGCTTAGTGGCTGAGATAAAAGAAACAAAGGAAAAGAGCCAGAAAGATGATGATGTGCTCTATAGTGTTGCTGCTGGAAGTAGACACTCTATGTGCCACATCTTGAATATGACTTGACTGACAAGGATATTCATGTTGATTTATTTAAAATTATTAAGTATTTGTGTGAAGAGGTTTGCTCTACCAAAGAACAAGTGAATCAAGTATTGAAGCTTTGGACTACCTTCTTGGAGCCAATGCTCTATGTTCCTTCTCGACCTGAAAATTCTAATAATGGAAGCCCAGGAGCTGATAGTGTTACTTTTAATAATGTTAAACAAGGAAAACCAGCTTGCAATGGTGATGATAATGTTTCACCAAAAAGAGTAGATTCAAGCAAGGTAATTATGGTAAATGGTGGTACTTTACCCAAAGAAGATGGATCAAGAGTAGAAAAAGATGTTAAGAACATAGGTATTAGGGATAAAGCACCAGCCGTTGGTGTTGTAAATGATAATGTTCTTCCCAGAAGTAACACGGAGTTATCTGGTAAGTATACTTGACATTTATCATGTCTCTAACTTTGATTTGTATACAATCAAGTGCTATTGCTGAGCTAGTTTTGTAGATTTTGTTATAAGGGCGTGATGCAACTCCTAGACCACATAATGTTCATGACGATGGCCATGAAGCCAAGTCAAACATTGATGACGTTCTATCATCTCAGGTTTGAATGTAACGTATAGCCGTTGCTTTCTCGCCTTGAAATGATTTATCTCATATTTTTTCTTTTTCTTTTTATCCTACAGCAAGGTGATACCTCAAGAACTCTACCCGTGGCAAATGGAAATTTTGCTAAATTTAAGAAAGAAGAGGGAGAGTTATCACCTAATGTTTATTTTAATGAGGCTGATTTAGCTGCATATGGTGATCATAATGGGTTAAATGCTAAAGTAAAACATAGCATGGAGATTGATGCAGATGCTGATGACGAGGACAGTAAAAATGTTCTGGAAGGTGGTGATGATGTGTCAAGCAGTGAGTCAACAGGAAGATCATAAAGATGGAGACCGTGATGATCTTGATGGTAAAGCAGAAAGTAAAGGAGAGGCCGAGGGGATAGAGGATGCAAAATTTATTAGTGCAGATGGCACATATTCAGATCATATTTTTCTAAGTGCAAAACCACTGGCACAACGTGTGGCTTCTCCATTACATGATGGTGGGAAAAAAGATTGCAATGTTTTCTATGGAAATGAATCATTTTACGCGCTTTTTCGGCTCCACCAAGTAAGACTACAATTTGCTTAATTCCTTTTCTTCAAATCAAGATTATTAGTCTAGATTTTTAGTGGTATATTTTTGGCAGATATTATATAACAGGCTATTGTCAGCCAAAGTCAATTCAACATCTGCTGAATCAACATTAGTATTGCTCTTTGAAAATTAGTGTTGCCTTTGTACCGCTCCTTGAAAATTAGTGCTGCCTTTGTACTGCTCCTTGAAAATTAGTGCTGCCTTTGAAAATTAGTACTGCTCGCTGCCAATACAACATTAGTACTGCTCCTTGAAAATTAGTGCTTCCTTTGTATGTTAATGTTGTCCGAATATCCTTTAAGACCGCCAAGTTTACATTAGTGCTACTGAATGTGGTTAATGCTGTTTGGGCTTAAAGAAAATTTAGTGCTGCCCGAGAATTTTAGTGTTGCTCAATGAATCCCTTTACCCAAAAAATATGTTAATTATATGCTAAGTTATATTGATGAGATATTGTTTTACTAGCACCTCAAACGCTAAGTTTATGGAAATACTTGTGAATTGGGATTGTAATGATTGATGATTCTGGTTGTTTACTGCAGGTCAAAACCTGGCTCAAGAGTGAAAAAGATATCCGGTTAGGGGACTGGAAAGTTGTTGAGATTGAAATCTTAAATGTTTTTCAATTGCTCACTGCCAAACTGGTTGTTTATCTGGTAAAACCATTTGTCTTTTGAATGTGCATATGTATTCTTATATATACCGTACCATTGTTTGTGATTCTCTTAATGTATATGTATGCATGCTTGAATGGGAATGAAGGTATCCAGATAAGGTTAAATAACCTCTTATAAGTCGGGTCTCTTTTTGAATAAGAGAAATGATTGTAATATGACGATTAGCTCTTTTACAAACTTTTGTGATATATAGGCCTTTCATCATACCATATGTGATATAACACATGTATATCTGTGTATGAAATTCTTGGTTGATATCTTTGTCGTCCGCTATTGCAGCCCCCCTTATCATGATTTCTCTTTGATGGACATTCTTCCAGGAAAGTCGGCAAGGTACACAATTTAGAAAACTGCTTTCACATAATATACTTGCATCAAATCCTGGATTACCATTACGATTAAGGACATTCATCTTCTTATACATAATATCCGGTGCAATTTATCCCAGACAATAACTTTACATAAAGATTATTTTAAGTTTAGTATTTTGTGATGCTTAATCGTCCGGTTCATGTTTGTTTTTGTTGTTGCAGTTATATTTTGGACTCTTGGTATTCGTTGGGTAAGATCTTTTATATTTGGACGAGATGACAACAATAGCCAAACTTCAATAACAATTCACAGGACACGTCAGATACTATTGTAAGTGTTTCAAGTATAATTAAGAGCATTATAGCTCTTATTATTTGATTAGCAAGTTTCTCTATTGAAAACACATGTATACTGATTACATTTTGGGAGTGTAGCTCACATGGTAGAGCGCTCGCATTGCATGCGAGAGGCACGAGGTTCGATTCCCCGCACTTCCATATTATAAAATTCATGTGGCCATTGGGGGAACAATAGTCACACAAAATACATATTTACTTGAGTTTACAAAGCATATGGTCACACTTATTAACGCTTTTGGCCACTTTTTGGTTACTTGTATGTGACTAAATCCCCACAAAAAACATGCTTTGTGTGACTAAATCATAGCAAAGGCCACACAAACATAAAGATCATGTGGCCATTGGATGAACATTAGTCACACTTATTAACACTTTTGGTCACTTTATGCTTAGTTGTATGTGACTAAATACCCAAAAAAACATATTTTGTGTGGCTAAATATTACAAAAGGTCACACAAACTTCAAATTCATGTGGCCATTGGATGATCAATAGTCACACAAAATACACATTTCTTCAATTTAAACACCATATGGTCACACTTATTAACACTTTTGGTCACTTTATGCCTAGTTGTATGTGACTAAATACCCAAAACAAACATGCTTTGTATGGCTAAATATTACAAAAGGTCACACAAATATAAAATTCATGTGGCCATTGGATGAACAATAGTCACACAAAATACACATTTTGGTGTGACCAATACCACTTTTTGTACTAGTGTAAATAGACAGTATGATTGTATGAAGTAGATTACTTACATGTAGTTTCAAAATCATTGAAAAGTTTCAATAAGCAATACCAAACGCCCCGATAATTAGGTAAGAATATGTTTGAATGGTTACATAAATAGCGTGAGGCGTGGCGTGACGGCATGCCCAAGCCTCACGCCTTAGCGGCTATGGAGAAGCCTATGTTTTTTTAAAGCGTGACTTAAGACGACACAAAATATGAAAATATTTATATATTTATATCATATTTCATATATATTGAGTTTACATAAATGTTTGTACATAATAAATACAGTTAAGAAACTATCCGTACATGTAATATTCTTCATTTTTAGAAAGAAAAAAAATTATCGAAACTGAATCAAAAAAACTCGTCACGCCTTAGCGCGCCTTTTCACACCTCATATCACACAACGACTAGAGTGGACGCCTTAATCTATTTTGTAACGGGAGGCTACACCTCACGTCTTAGCGCGCCTTTTAGAATACTAGTCATAAGTAATAGTGTGTAAATTTTAATTTGTTTAGACTTTTCATATGCGGATCTGATTTTTCAAGTTTCATAAGATTAGTTTATTTTCTTCGCTTAGTGTTTTGGCATGATGAAGTATTTTGTTGTAGTTTTGCTGTATTTTTTGCCTTGTGGTCCTAACATATTGTTTAGTGATAGGTTGTAAGTAATAATTTTGAATTTGTGCTAATTTATGTAGCATACAAAAAATTAAATGTCATAATGATTAAAAGTTCAAACTTTTTTGTTATAAAGTTTAAAAATAGAAGTTTAGTGATAGGTTGTAAGTAATAATTTTGCATTTGTGCTAATTTATATACTATAGGAAAAGTTACATGTCATTAAGAGTAAAAGTTCAAACTTCTTATTACATGAAATAATGTTATAAAAGTTCAATATATTAGCATAAGGTGTCATTTTTGTAGCGTTGTTCTACCTTCTTGATCTCAAAAGACACGAAGATTTGCTAAGGTTTGTGTGTTTCTAAAAGAAAACAATGGCTCAATTTATTCATTATAACAAAAAGAGTATTAAATTTGATTGGCCTGTTACAAAACCTGACCCTCCCGTTGGCAATGCAAGGTCTCATTATGTAATCAGTTGGTAACTTTATCATAACGCAACAAATGTGTTTACATGTTCTCAACCAACCTACAATACAAAATGAATGTATGAGATCCATCGCCATAGAGGTTGCTCAAAACTATATAGTGTGCAACTATAGGCACTTTACATTTGTAAACTTTATAACCTATACCAAACCCGTTGAGTAGTATACTCATTTTGGCACCTCTACTCACAATATAAAAAGAATAATTAAGTAGTGTATGTTATCTATTAGAGAGCAAGTAACCCGTTGCCAAAAGCCGAGTGGAGCTACTATTTTCATCAAATCATGACAACTGACCTTCTAGCTATTTGTGAGAACGTCAAAGGCAAGCCGATAATTTGTCAATACATAACATATATGCTTTCCAAAATACGATATCTGTTTTCCAAAATAGGTTTTGGATAATGAGAAATTATTTATATTGAACTTCTAAAATGTTATATGCTATGTTAGTTAATCAGCCACATTAAGTTTGATACAACAAAATAGATTGATAATAGATATTTCGTAAGCGAGCATGTGGATGACCAACTTTCATCACTAACTAAAATGTTTGTTACATGGGTTCGGTTTTAACAAATACGCATCAAATCCACACAGTAATACGTATTATAGAACATCTTCTAAACCATGGGTTTTATGAAACACTCATGTAGTTGTGTAACTGCCTCAACTATTAGCACCTGGACAAAATAAAAGATGATATGGTTCATCACAAGCAACCTTTAGAGATAAAATGGGTAAAGGCATAGATAAAATAATTCAATATGAACATATTTGAATTTGAGAATGTTGAACCTAAAAAGATTAACAATCAAGAAAATTAAATAATGTATCATTGAGCTTTTAATAAAAGATATTATAGTCACAAAAGGTATGCTCTTATTCAACACCTCTTTCCCGTCTTAGAACCCTAAACGGATAGATTTGAAACCAAGAGAGCCAATCTTCGTACGACTCATAAGAGATAACATCCCAAATTCCACCCATCTACAAATTACCTTCCTGAATTATCTTTCGCCACAGAGCAACCACAGAATAAATGGGACGATCCTCGAGCACTAGATCACAAAGAGTGTGTTTTCTAGATGGAAGACTCGCTTTGGTGGCAAGTTGGTGGTGTCCCATTTTAAACTTGGAACAGTCAAGACGTTTAGTAAATCTGCTAACTCAAAAAAAATGGGTGATCTCATGACTTGATGAAATGAGCTGAATTATCATTCCAAAAGGTTTGTGTGTATTTTACTAAAGTTCGGCAAAATCTTTCAGGAGCGTTTTAAGGTAAATTTCCGGGAAAAGTTCATTGGTTAGAACTATCGAAGTTACCAGGATGATACCTTGAATTCAATCATGAAGATGAAGAAATGACGTATCCGTGAGTGCAAATTTTGATGGGAAAACCTGAAGCCCAGAGATAACAATATATTCGAAGATAGTGAAGAGGAGAATTACAGAAACTGAATTTGGAGTACCTAGTGCGAGAAGGTTAATAAGTCAAAGATTCCTTTTGGTATATACTCTCTTTTGCAAAAAAAAAAAAAAAAAAAAAAACCAAAAAACCAACATGGAGAACAAGGTGAATGAGAAGATCACAGCTTATCCACCTCCCCCCGGGCTTCACTCCAGAAGTAGATCAGTTCGAAGGTAATGCAATGGGGGATATCGCAGAGAAGGTATATACAGAAAAGAAAATAGTGAACTCATTTGTGAATAAAGACATATGAAATAATGATTCGAATTCGGTTAATAACAATGGTGAACCAACTGATTTATGGATCATTCTAAATTACTCGATCAGGAGTGGGTCCATTTTACATTTTAGGAGGAAGTGGTGAAGGTAGGACAAACAATAGGGTAAACAAGGAAGGTGCATGTAAAGATATTAACGATATAATCGAATCCCAAGAATTTTTGGGGATCAGATGAATTTTTTTGTCTTCTTAAATGTTCAAAGGCCCTCGCCCATAAGCTAAAAAATATTGGGTTAAGGCGTTGTATAAAAATAAAGTGAATTTTTAATTGTTTGGCAGAAAGAAAATGTGGGACTATGGACTTGAATACAGTTAGATCATGTTGGGGTAATTCTATATCTCGAATATGTTCAAAGTGATTCAGTTGGTTATTCTGGAGGAATTTTAATGTAATTTGGGATCCAAATTCTTTTCGAGAAATAGTTTTACCGAATCATATATTTTGTCATAATTAAAGAGTGTGGCTTAAATCTGGTATTGAATCTTTTGATAGTGGTCGTTTATGCTCCTCAAGGACCTAAAGAAAAACATATGCTGTGGGAAATATTTGACTTAAAAAACATCATATTTCAAATTCCTTGGATCTAAAATTGTTATGATGGGCGATTATTATAAAATTGAGGTGAAAAAAAAGATTAAAATCGATAGATTCGGTTCTAACATTTAATGTTCATGACCGCGGAAAAATGTTAAATATCCTTTCAATTTATAACGCGGGATGAGGAAGTTTCATTAGGAGGAAATGCTTTCACTTGGTGTCTTAGATCAGCTTCCAAAATGAGCAAATTTGATTGCGATTTTTTTTTTCGTTTCTCTGAAAATCTTTTGACCACATGACCAAATATTTTCTGCTAGTAACCTTAGGAGCGGTTTATTTCGGATCATAGCCTATTCTTTTAACGGACGAAACAAAAAAGCGTTCGACTATGGGCCCTATTCCTTTTCGATTCTATAAATACTGTTGGAAGTGGACGGATGATAAAATGTCAGAGAATCCTGGAAGGCACTCCTTGGCAAAAAAATAATGGGGCCCCCTATTCGTAGTTTTTATTAGTAAATTAAAATTCCTTAAAGACGCATAACGTCTTTGGCTGTCTATACATAAGGCAAATTCGAGAATTGATACGACATTCTAAAAGAGGAGTAAGGACTTTGTGATGAGTTGATCGACAAGGGAAATGGGTTCTGATGAAGTATTCAGATTAGATTGGAGATCCTTAATAAGATTCATCAGTTCAAAAAAATCAAGCTTCGGAAATTTTCTCAAAAAGCCCAATCAAATGGGCTATTGAGGGTGAATGAAGAACGTGAAATTCTTCCACGTATTCTTAACAAGAAGCGCAAAATCTCAGATTCGAGTCATAGGCAAATGTGTGTGATTGATGATACCGGTCAAGTTGAAAGACGAATTTTTAAATGCATTTCGGAGCAGGTTTGATAAACCCTCTTTTAAATCGTGCTTTGCTTGATCTTAATTTTACTAATTCTCTTACTAATGAACAAAAAGAGGACTGAACAAGATATAACAAAGAATGAGGTCAGCGAGCGGTGTGGGATTGCGGTGTTGAAAAAATCTCTCCCCGGGTCCAGATGGATTCCCTTTTCTTTTTATCGTCATTTCTGGTCTAATGATTGAAGATGACGTGTTTGGGGCTGTGGATCTTTCTTTAATACATGGTGGATATATCCAAATGGT
Source organism: Tanacetum coccineum (assembly GCA_026074375.1). Taxonomy (NCBI): domain Eukaryota; kingdom Viridiplantae; phylum Streptophyta; class Magnoliopsida; order Asterales; family Asteraceae; genus Tanacetum; species Tanacetum coccineum. The sequence continues at coordinate 19,043 of BQNB010035719.1, read as the reverse complement.
GTAATTCAATTTTATTGCCTTGAATTCCCTAAAATCATATGTTGCAAACATGGGTTAAAGACTTTCCGTCGTCTAATAAGTCAAATTGAATGCTATACATAGATTATTGCCAAACTTTTTAGCTAATCGATTAGTATGGAGTCTTAAGTAACCTCCTATTATGAGGTTCAATATGCTTTTGTAGCGGGATAGACAAATTTTGGATGGGCCCTTTTATTCTTAACGAGTCTTCAGATGGTGTCGAAAAAAAGGAAACAGCGCTCAATTTATGAGGTTGATTTCGAGAAAGCGTATGACTCCGGTCGATTGTGATTTCTTAGGAACGATGTGTTAGATAATTTGGATTAGGTGTGAAATGGAGAAATTGGATTCAAAGTTGTCTTAGATCGTCTAGGGGTCGATTCTTAATCAACGGGAAAGTCCAACGAAGGAATCTCAATTCTTTCGAGGTCTTAAACCAGGTGACCCTTTATGCCCCTTTCCTTTTATTCTTGTTATGGAAAGCTTGCACAATTCTTTTTTCAAACGGGGTTGTGTTAAGCGGGATAATTTAATGTAATTAATTATGAGCTCCACGGTGAATCTTTCTCATTTTGTTTTATGCGGACGACGCTATTTTTTATTGGTCACAAAATGGAATGAGCTTAATATTGATACTCCTAGTCCAGTTTTTTGGAATGTTTTTATCCGGGCTTCTGGTCTTCGTATAATATAAGTAAAAGTAAGATTATTGGTTGAATGTGGAAGCATGCGAAGGTTAAAATTGCGGCTAAAAAACTTGGATGTCTTGTTCTTAAACTCCCTTCACTTACTTGGGTACTAAAGTAGGGGAGAACAGCATAGAAAACATGCTTTTGAATGAGTGGTTGAAAAGGTCCTGCTCGGCTAATCTAGATGGAATTAAAACTCATTCTATTGAGGAAGATTCACACTTCTCAAGTCTGTTTTAGGCTACTATGCCAATCTTCCATATGTCCATTTATAAAGTCCCCTCGAGTATTCTTAATTTCACACTGAAAGGTTATTCGTAGTCGTTTCTTCAACGGTCAGAGCATAAGAAATAATAAAGCAACTTTGGTTTAAGTGGCACACAGTTTTAACGTTCAAAAGAGAAAGGTGGCTTAGGGTTTCTAAGTTTATTTTGCTCTCCAATAGAGGGTTTGTTGTTTCAAGTGGTTGTGGCGGATTTTATTCTCAAAAAGATTCGTTATGGACCAAAGTGATAAAGCTTTTATATGGGGAGGGACGGGAAGTTTAGATCAAGTTGGTGCTATCGGGCTGCTCGAACCTGTTTGACTACAATCGACCAGGAGGTGAAGGTGATACACGCCCAAAGGAATAAATATTCACGATTTTAAATCAAATAATAAGCAGGGAAATGGTGAAGGATTCACGTTTTTGGCTTGATAAAAGGTAACGAAGTGGAGTGTTACAGGGTTGTTTTCCTCGTGTTTATGCTTTGGAACTTGACAAAAATATTTCGTGAGTTCAAAGATAAAGGCGCCAAGCTTAGTTACTACCTTCTGAAGAAATGCGAGGATGGTATAGAACAGACACATTTGATTCTACGGCGAGATCATGACAACAATCTGTTGGTGCCTTTGTTTGACAGGTACATATGGTCGCAGTAGAATGATGGCTCATTTTCGGGTTGCATCGATTCGCAAGCTTATAACACAACCGTTTCCAGAGGAGAGTTTGTCGACAAGGTGGTCAAATCCGTGCCTAATCAAGGTTAATATTCTGCTTGGAAAGTTACATCTATGCGCTTCCTACTCGTTTTAACATATTCTCGTCGCGGCTGGATATTGAATCTATGATTGTCCCTTTGTAAAATAGGTGTCTCGAAACGACAAGTCATGGTTCTTATCAACTGCAAAGTGGTTAGACCGGGTTATGAGAAAGATTTCGTCAGGTGGAATGTGAGTATATGAGTTAATTCATATGGAAGAGTGTCGGTTTCTTGGCTCGTGTCTCCCCGAATCGATCAAACATCAAAGTTATTATCGAAGGGTCTATTAACCGCTTGTTGGGTGGGTTTATGTGAATTTTCGGAATAAGATTTAATTTGAACGAAGATTCCGGAAAAGGTCTTGATCTTAGATAATTTTAGTCTCTAAGCTCTTTTTATTGGTTTTAAAATATGTGGGTAGCACATAAAAACACTGTATTCCTTTAAATTCTTTTATTTTTTATGAGCTTATTTTTTTTTATTTCATTGTGTTCTCATTGAATTTTTTGAATTTGATACCATTAAGTTTTCCGCTGGCACTTTTTTTATCCTATTTCTAAAACTGACGTAAATTTTTTTTTTGCCCCCTTTGAAATTTTTTCTGGCTCCGCCCCTGGTTACATGGGTTCGGTTTTAACAAATACGCATCAAATCCACACAGTAATACGTATTATAGAACATCTTCTAAACCATGGGTTTTATGAAACACTCATGTAGTTGTGTAACTGCCTCAACTATTAGCACCTGGACAAAATAAAAGATGATATGGTTCATCACAAGCAACCTATAGAGATAAAATGGGTAAAGGCATAGATATAATAATTCAATATGAACATATTTGAATTTGAGAATGTTGAACCTACAAAGATTACATTTGAAATTGTAACAATCAAGAAAATTAAATAATGTATCATTGAGCTTTTAATAAAAGATATTATAGTCACAAAAGGTATGCTCTTATTCAACATATTATCAAAAGCCATTTACAAATTTGCATGTGGTAAAAGATACTACTGACCCTCTGTTAAGCATTTTATTGCCATATGAACAACACTTAAAAAGGAAACACTATCAGACACTAAGCCGATCACTCACGTAAGGCTCACATAGATGTAAGCAAAAAAAAACCCTACAACACCATACAACACAATAATCAATTCTCAAGTTAAATGTTGCAAAACGGGTCGACCTGTAACATTATTGAGTCTTTATAAATTATTAGTGCTTCAAATATGATTAAAAAAATATTTATAACAAAAGTGACCTAGGAAGTTTATGCAATAAAAACACTTTGGGAATTTTCAAAATCCATTAGACCAGATGCCCTTAAACTAATCCTCTAATTTTACCATTTTGACACACTAAAGAGGAAACATAACCCGCATTGACATGCTCATAAATTGATGGGTTGAAATTTCTCCTATATTAAAAAAGCATTATAATCGTATGGAGCTCCATGAATAAGCCATTCTTAACGGCACATGTATGAACTAACCTGAATATAATGGTAAATATACTTATTATATTGTTGATGCATTGGAGTGCTTCAATTCCTGAATTAGACTATAGAGAAGAGCTAGAATATGGTTACAAAATATATTTTTAAGCAAGTGATCTAGGAAGGTTTTACGCAAGATAAAAAAACTTCGCGAATTTTTATAGCGACCGTTTCAACGTATTAGACCTGCCCTCTAAGCTATTGTCTAATTTTTCTTGTTTTACCCCCGTTAAAGAGTAAACATGACCTCGAATCAACCCGTCCTGAAATAAATGGGTCAAAAATTCCCATATATTAAAAAAAACTTACAATCATATGCAACTACATGAATAAGACTTTCTTGACAGCATATGTATGCACTGACTTGGAGTGAATAGTAATTTTACTGATTAAATAATACAGGCAAAAAAATTTAGATTGTAAAGCTTGTGCACACATCAAGTAACAAAGACATTAGATGACACTTTTTAGAGCATCAGGTATCATAACTTGGCAACACCAAGTTTTTGCTGCCACGTCAGCGCCACATCAGCATAACACCAACACAAACACCACTCCCCTAATCATAACACCAAATAACAC
>BQNB010035718.1:0-50664 GCA_026074375.1 Tanacetum coccineum | reverse complement strand
CATGTGTTTAATGAAAATTCTTTATTACACCATTTACCCTTAACTTTTCAAAGTTACACTTTTAGTCCTTCTAGTTTCCAATTTTTACACTTATAGTCCTTATACTTACAAATTACATTTCCAGTCCACTAAGTTTCCCAACCTGTCAAAAACAGTCCTTCCACTTATAAAAACAGTAAATTGGCAAATTTAGCCCTTATGTTTTCATTTTGACACTTTTAGTCCCTTAACTTATAAAAATTTCATTTTTAGCCCGATTAAATTCTAAAAAGTGGCATTAGGTTTTATTAAGTCCAAATAAGCAATATAAACTGTTTTGGCTTATTCATAAGCTTGGATGAGCTTATTTTGTGTCTATTGGGCTTTTTGGCCTATTAAGGCCCGTTAAGCTCTTTTGAAGGTCTAAAAGTGATTTTAAAGTGACAAAAGCTTTCATTAAGCTCAAATAAGCCATATGAACTCTTTGGCCAATAAATAAGCTCGGATGAGCTTATTTTGCATCTATTGGGCCTTCGGCCCAATAACCAAATTCGATAAGCCCTTTTAAGGCCCATTAAGGGTCCAACAAGTATTTTAAGAGCGTAGGCTTGACATACTTAGGCCCATTAGCATAATAGCTTCCAATGTGACTTCACTTTCTATTTTATCTTATTAATAAGTGACGTTGCCCTTATTGGGCTTAAGTCGGCCTAACAGTGAGTTGTTAACTTACTGTTTCGCTTTCCTTGATTCGTGACCACCAACTTTAAACCAACTAATAAGCTTTGGGGCTCAAACAAGCTGATTTGAGTTACTTTATTTTCACGCAAAAATATATTTGGACACTACGTAATTTCCTTAACCGAGCCAACCATTTGCATGACAAGGTATACGTGCGAAATCGTTAGATATCGAGTCTTAAATATTTCATGCAAATGTTATTCTTATTTTTGAGTTTGAGAGATGCCGAGTAAGCTTATGCTTGACTAGGGACGTTTTTTGTTACGAATGAGGGTTATGCTAGTTGCCACACAAGACGAGATAACAAACGGAACGAAATGGAAATGGAATGGGTCACGCATTTGTAACCCATTTATCCTAACATAATGCGTCTAATACGTATCAATTATGAAGTGAAGGTTGGTTTAGAATAAGTGTCGACTTACAAAGGTCCTAGTGCGAGGAGGAAGGAGAAGACTTGTGTCGAGCGTTAACAACCTTAACCTTCTTTCGCTTGAAATAACCCTTGTATCAATTAACCAAGCTTCTAAGACCCTTTTATACCCTCATAGCTATATCTACCAATGACTTTAGAACCCTTGAACAAACTTGGAAATTCAAAAATAGGTAAGTGGTATGGCTGCTGTTTTGTTTCGAGCACAAGAGAGGAGGTGGAGTGATTTTTGGTTAGTGTTTTTGTTAATGAAATGTGTGTGAGGGTTTCATACTTGTTAGCCTTTAAAATATGGTGACATATTTGGAATTACATTAGTTTACTAAAGGTAAGACACACAGGGACTAGTTATGACAATTGTATAAGTTAGAATGTGTCTTGACCTATAAATACCCCTTCCATACTTCTATGGAGGGGTGAGGATTCATTTTGTAAAAAGAGTGTGTGTTCTTGTTTCTCTCTCTAGACACACACCTCTTCCTATCTTTTTCCTTTCTCTCTAATAATATGGCTAAACATTTGTTCAATCCTCCCCGACCTCCGGATCTTTTTGTTAGCTAGTGATTTCTTATTATAACAATCGGTATCAGAGCTAATATTAGCCTCAAAATATTAGTGATTTCTAATAATATTGTTAGCCTCAAAATATTGATTCGAACAAGGAAGTTCGTTCATTATATTAGGTCTCGGTCACTTAATTAATTATATGTTGTAATAGGCTAGACGGGTAAAAGGGCTTATTTAGTAATCTAATATTGTATGTGTAATGGGCCTAAGCCCAAGTCAATCCCAAGCCCATCCCACCTAGAAAGCCCATGGCTCATTAGGGTATTTAAACCATTTTTCACTATGGAAAATGGTGTTGATTCTCATTTGTTATTTTTCACTTGTATGAATTAACCAATTCTCATTTTTCTCTCTTTATTTCTCTCTCTAACTTCTCTCTAAAATTCTTTCATATCTCCTTTTCTATTTTTTTCTTGTTTCAATGGTGAAGTGAAGGTGATTTTGGGTTTCGACATAAATGTTTTAGAAAAATAAAAATAAAAACATAAAATAAACATAACATACAAAACCAAACACCCCCCATTGTTGACTCCATCAAATAGCTAAACCAAACACTCCCTTTTGGAATTTAACTAAACAATTAGGCCCAAGTTTTGTGTAGTACAAAGTTTGAAAATATATATATATATTCAAGCCCATATTCCTCCCCCTCCTAACCGGCTCCAAACATAAACCCAAATAAATCTTCTTATATTTCATACATCGATACAAACTAGGAATTTTATTCCATTTAAATAGATTTCCTTCCTTTGATATCACAACAGTAAAAAAACAAAAAAAGTCGTCTGCTTCTTCTCCCTGGTTTGCTGTTCGACGACCCCAAGCAAAAACCTACCAAAATCATCACCCAAAATCCAATTAACCACTTTCTTATTAATCCTACATCATTCCTACATTAATCCCCATAATCCCTTTGAAGATTAACCCGCATGCAATTGGTTTTCTCAAGTTCTTAATTTTTGAAGATTTTGATTTTTAAAGGTTTATTTGATTTTGTGTACAATTGGAGTTAAAAGGGTTTAATTACAAGTGATTGTGCAAGATTATGTGAGATAAAAATTGAGTGAGGGTTTGGTCTTGGTCCCTCTTGGTCTCGACGGCAAACACAACCCAATTAGGGTTTGTGTTTGATCTTTTACTTCATTTTCATTGGTATTCTAAGTCTTTTATTATCCCCTTTTGATTTAGTTTCACCTATATATATAAGCATGCATGTTAGATTTGTAATTAGGAATTCATGGATAAATTGTGATAAAGTTAGTTTTTGATTTATGAATATTTAAGTATGATCAAATAGGTTTAGTAATAATTATAGGATAGTTTGAATATATTGGAAGCGAATTGAAGCGAAAAATTGAAGATTTGGGAGGGTTTTGGAACCCTTCTTTAGATCAGAATATTAGGCTTCATTCAGCGAGATGAGCGTTGTAGTAAACTGAGATTTAAGATATTAGTGTGGTGGTAGTCGTTATAATGAACGTGTGGTAAAAATTTGAGCTTCCAATTCTTAAAAACGAAAAAGATATGGCGATTTGAAGTTGGGAAATTGTTTCGGCAAAATTATGCACACGTTATTTTTGTGCAGAATTTTAGTTCATCTTGCGAGTAGTGTAACTTGGTCATTCCAATAGCTTTTCTAGATTTTCAGGACCCTATGACTAACTACTTCGAGTCTACTTTCCAACGAACTAGGCCTCGTCTATTTTCAGAATGTAAAAGTGAGTCAAACCCTTTGTACAAGATTAAGTGTCAAAACTGTGTTTGCTGTTCAGAAATTCGATTGTAAAGATGTTGTGTGCAGGCAAGTCAAAACTTATTATTTTTTAATGAAATTTGATTTGGAGATTGTCTATGATATGTGTGACCTACTGTATTTTTTTCATATTTTTATAAAATGTTTAAGATGGTCTGCTGTTGACCAACTTTTGCTAAGTTTCTGCAGGCCCTGTTTTAAACTTGTTATAGTATGCTAGTGTTTATAAAAGATAAAATTTACTTGGAACCTTTGGGGAAAACATGGTAGTAAGTTAAGATGCGTATGATTCTGAAGAAGAAATATAAGCAATAGTTAAGGTCATTTAGCGAGTCGTTAAGTGATATCCAGTCACTAGTAAATCGGCATAATTTCTGAAAATGTATACCAAGTAGAGGTAATAAGTGATATAGTCACATGGATTCCTAGGTATAAATTCTCATGCATGTTCTATATATATAAATACATGATATAATTTCAATAAGTTTCATATTTTATATCATTCGAATATTAATAATATATTATTATTATTAATAGGTCGCGGTTGATTTACGACGTTCCATCTTTTCGTGTTTTCTTGATTGGCACTACTTCTATTTGTGGTGAGTTCATAGCCTCACTTTTTCTCTTTTAATGGTTTTCATAATCTATTTTCGGGGTGAGAATGCATGCTCGTTTTACCAAGTAAACTCATTGATTTCTACTACATAAGCGTTACATGACTATTTTTACTAAAGCTTTCACTTGCTTACTACATGACTTTTAATACATGGTTGTTTACTCATGAATTTACTAAAGCTTGATTTGCTTACTACATGATTTGAGAACATTGAATACCTATATATGAAACCGAGAGTTTCAAACACATTACTTGCTTTACATTTTGGACACAAGTACTTTTAAACTGTATGCTATCCAGATATTGCCTGAATATTATTGCCTAAGTTACCACACTGCCAACTTAAGTCCCCTTTCAATCATGAACCGTCAGTTGCTAATGTAGTGAGCGTGAATGTTGTGGATAGATCTATCGGGGCTGACAACCCCCGTCTCCTTTTTCAGAATTTTTGGTCACTAGTTGACCATGTGGCGCATTTAACATTTGAATTGAATCCTTTGGGGTGTTTGGCGGAACATCCTACATTTATTAGGGGCACAAACAGTTAAAGCTTCGGGGTCATGAGCTTAGTGCAATAATACATATTACTTTTTGGACTTGGTGAATTTGTTTCTCTTGTCTACATTACTTAAGTCTTGTGGTCCACTACTGCACATTTTTTGATTTATTGAATCACTACTTGGATTTCGGAACTAATACTTTTAAATGTTGTAACGTTTCTTTTCTTACTGAAATATTTCTTAAATTATTTCAACACTGCTCTTAGTTAAACCTATGAATTCACCAACATTATTGTTGACGTTTTGCATGTATTTTCTCAGGTTATTATTTTGCTAGCTGAGCATTGGGAGCATTTGGATGTGCGGATATCAAAATTTTAAAGGCTTGGTTTTTCTTCACATTCGATAATCATTTTTCTTTAAATATACAAATGAGTCATGTTTAAACTCTTGTAACTTTTGTTAAAAAGGAAATTATTGGGACCTGAATTTACTCTAATTTATTTAAATCGAATGTGACATTTTATTAAACGTCTCTTTTGAGGTCGTTTTCTGTAACTTGTGTGTATGAACTATGAAGTAGCACCCCAAGTGGTATTCCGCTGCGTTGTTGAAATTTTGGGGGGTGTTACAGAGTGGTATCAGAGCACTGGTTATAGAGAACTAGGTCGTTTTTAAAACCTAAACTATAAGCATTTTTTTTTCAAAAACTTTTAGGAGACTTTCACCATTGTCCGATATCCGCGCGCTCTTGCTCCAAGTAACTTATATGCTCTCTTTTGCATCCCTATTGCTATTACATTAATAATTAGTATATAATACTTGGTTATGATTTCACCCTCCTACGTTTATCTTATGACATCATACTATTTGCCTAATATCGGTCGGTTATATATATATTGACCACTCCGATTATCGCGTACTTTCTGTTTTCTTATTTTCTCACTCGAACATCAATACTAGTATCATATAAGGATACCCGTAAGTATATGAGCTACCTTCTTTTAATCTCTTATGCTCATTTTTTGGATTGCCGTCTATTTATATAAGTGATTTGTGTGAGTTTAACTATTTACGGTCGCTGTGTCGCCTTGATGTTATGGCTAACGTTTGATTAGAATTTGGATCGTGGGTACGCCTACCTGCATGTTGTGTATAACTTAGCGATGCTTTTCAATCGAGCTTGATTTGATGCTTGTGCTAATCTAAGCCTAAAGGCGAAATCGTCTACGTAATAATAATTACTTACATATGTGTATAGTACTATGGTACGTCTTAATGAGTTCGTTTACTTCAATATATTGTGAGCGATGCGGTTATCTCCAAAACATTTACGCGACCTTACTTTATTTCCTTTTGATGATATTGAAATTCAGTGTAGTTTGTCAATTCGACTAGTTATTTTATCATTCGACTCCGTGTTTGAACACTCTTCTTATGCTTTTGAATCGCATATATTGCTTCATAATCTATTGTTTTGAAGTCTTCCATTCGATGGGAGTACTACTTTATCTTGTCACCTTGGATCGTGCCGTCTTTTGGCACTTACCTTGGAATTAGATTGTCTAACGTCTCATTATTCTTCTCGTTACTTGTTATGATTTTGAAGAATCATGCCGTCAAGAAGACGCCCCCTTTTTACTTTATGTAGCTTTTGATCTTGATTTGATATTGTGTTTTGTGTCGGCCATACTTAAGTAGGATGATTTATAATCATCATATTGAAATGAATTAGGATGCTTCTTTATTTGAATAAGAAAATTATAAACCGCCGAACCATAAGTTCATAATTCCTCATTTACATGGATTGGGACGCCTCTTTATGTAAGTGACGAATTGTGAATGACTGGGCTTATGTGTATTCGACATAGCGTAATACGTCCGTACGAATCATTCATTGTCTTTTCTCTTCGAATCGCTATCATTATTGCTTTTGTACAAATTGCTATCTTGAACTTCTTTCGACTCGTAATTTGTTATATGGATTTTTCCGAATGTATATCAACCGTCGCAAACCCTATGGAGATAAGTCGAATAGAGCACCGGGACGGCGCTCCCATAAGGAGGGAAGACTGTAGCATCTCGTATTTTACGGCCAATATTAAATCTCGACTCCATTCCTATTTTTGTCTTGAATAAAGTTTTTGTGTTTTACTTGTTAGCCGATTTAATGAAAATCGTCATTTTTAGTTATTTACGTGTCATGCTTCATATATTTATCCGTTAAGAGTTTTAAGAGATCAAAATTTCATATTTTTGCTCCGGAAGTCAATTTATTGTTATTTTAGTATTTTATGATTTTTCTCGCGTTTTGCCGAAACCGTGTCATAAAAATAGTACTTTAACACTTTTTAATACCTTAACATAGTGTTTTAAATCAAATATTGTAGTATAAATGTTTTAGAAAAATAAAACAATAAAAATATAAAACAAACACAACATATAAACCAAACACCCTCTTTAATTGTTTTAGGCTCCATCAAAACTAAAAACCAAACACCCCCTTATTATATTTTACTCCTACTAAATCCTAAACCAAACACACCTTTATATTTGTATTTCCTCCAACAAAACCAAAAACCAAACACTCCTTAAATTTTTTTTATATAACCCAAGCCCACACAATTGATACATTTTTTTTATTTTAACCAAACCCATTACAAATTAAACCCACTCCCTTTTTAGTTTGGTTATAAGCCGGATCCAACACACACAGACAAAAATTTTGACTCCCCTCTTCCTTCTCCTCTGTGTCGACGAATCACCACCAACAACCATCAAATTACCACCAAAAATTCAATTAATCACTTACAATCTACTCACAAATCATTCCTACATAAAACCCCATCAATCCTTTCCACTAAAATCCACCATGCATCAAGATTGATGATTTCTTGATTTTCAATAGATTTTTATTCTTGGGTTTTGATTAAATTAAGTGCAACAAGATTATCAAGGGATTGATTATAAGGGTTTTTAAGCAAGTTTGGGTGAAGTAAAAGTTGATTTGGGTTTTGTTCTTGGTCCTCCTAACCCACGGCAGCAAACACACCTTTATTAGGGTTTGTGTTTGATTTTTATCTTCCTTTCTATTACATTGTAAGCCCTTTTTGTTTCCTTCTTGATTGGTTTTACATATATGTAAGTGATGTAGCAGTTCTATATACTTAAAATATAATTATAAAATATATCAATTCAAAGAGTAATTAAGAAAATTCCCTAAAGAAAATTCACTCTCAAAAATATATATAATATAATATATAATACGTATATTTAACCGGGTAAGTATGATCACCCGGGTCGTTTCCCCAATGACTAGTGAAATTGAGACTTCGTTTTAGGTTCGGATCCTGATTTGAATAAGAATATAGATGACTTGATGATTTATTACTACTAGACAAAAAACAATAATAAAAATGGACAATTAAAGACAATTAAACAATTAAACAATTAAAGGAAACAAATTAAACGCGAAAATTGACCCAAAAGACTACAATCAAATCCTAAAAATTTTATAAAAATTAAATTGAATAAAGAAAGTGTGCCGAAATTTTATAAAATTAAAAACCCTAATTTTTATCTTTTTAATAATTTTTAATTAAACTAAATTAAATCTAAAACCTAATTATTAATAGAACGAAAAAAAACTATAACTAAGAACAATATGCAACAAATAAAAGGACTAAAAAACGAGCTAGTGCCTTCAAAGGTACACTTTTCAATCTAAATCAAGCAAGAAATCGCACATACACACGATCTAATCATCCCATTAGCTCTGATACCAATTGTGGTATATCCTTTATCATAACACGGGGTCGATTCTTGGATCGGGCTAGTTTCTAGAGAGAGAAACACTTGAGAGAGAATATCTAGAGAGAGAAAGTGTTTTCTTTGTAAATGAAATTATGACTAGCTTACCTCTTCCAAAGTTGGAAGAGGCTATATATAGTACTTACAATATACAGGGTATTCGTACCCGACTTAAAACCGAAAAACGTACTATTTACTATTAAACTACGAGCTATAATAAACAGTAAAATACATGGGGTGACCGAGTCTTTTTCTAATATCTAACATTAAACTACTTCTAAGCTACTGAAATTGATCATGAATTAAGCAAACTCAGGAAATAAGCAAATTAGCACAAAATCCAAATAGGCTAGAAACTTTAAAAAGCTAAACTAGACTCTAAAACTTTAAGGACTTATTAAACTACTTATAATCTATAAGTTTAAGCTGAAAAACTAGGATTAAAAGCTAAAATTAACAAATTAAGATTCTAAATTCCTAAGTACTGTTTTTGGCTTTTTATGTTTTTGAAAGACTTTTGACAGCAAAAATAAGCAATGCTAATAAGCTAGAAAGTAAAATTTAAGACCTAATATCCATTAAGCTATTACTAAACTATAAAATGCTAAAAGATAAGCTACTAAATCCTAATGTTGCTAGCTTAAAGTTTGAGCTTAAATGACAGCAGTACTTACTTATTAAAGTACTGCTAGTGTAAATGAGCTTATGAGAACTAATTTAAGCTATAAAATAAGCTAGAAAATATAAACTAAGAACTATTCTATATTAAGCTATAGCTAGACCTTAACCTACTTTAATCTAAGAACCTAAGACCTACTAATTCTTAACTAAAAATTAGACTAAAAGTGACAGCAGTACTTTAATTCTTAGCCTAGCAGTATTAACTTAGCCTGGCAGTACTAACTATTGAGTTAGTACTGCTAGCTTTAAACTTAATACTGTTAGTCTAAAGAGACTAAATAAGAATTAATTTGGACCTAATGCACTACTGAAACATACTTTTGAAACAAATTAAACTTGATATTACTAATTGAGACCAAAAGAATACAAGCAGTACTTTACTTATGAAAGTACTGCTAAGCCAAACACTCCTTAAAAACTTGACAGATTTTAAGAAAAAAAAACTTTTAAAGTGAAATCTAAAGAACAAATATTGATTACCAGATGATTGTTAGCTTAAAACAAGTTTAATAAACATGGATTAACAACTGAATTTCATTAGAAATCAAAGATTAAGACTATGCTATCTAATATTTTTGGGTTTTTTATGAGTTTTATGACAGATATATGAAAAACAAAGATCTAAATTATCAAAAGCAAAAACAGATGAACTATTGTGAATATTTAGCTAAATGAAACACAAATAAGCAATAATAAGCAAATAGTAGATCTAAATATAGAAAGCAATGAAATTACTATTTTAAGCTAGAATAAAAGGAAATAAGAGAGAAACTTACAACTTCTCTAGCTAAACAAGAGATCTCAACTAAGAGCAGCTACAAGCTCTCCTAGCTTATGAATAAGCTAGGAGTTAAGTCCTTGAGAACCCTTCCATGTTTGGTTCTCCTTCCAAAAGCTTAAAAATCAAAACTTTCAAGATATTAAACTGATTTTAGAGTTTAGATAGATTAAATGACAATATGAGCTCTATCACAAGCTTAGAGACTTGTGAGAGCTTATGTGAGCTTATGAATGCAGTAAACAAATACTAGAGCTTATTGAGAAAGTCAATAGTATTTGAGAATAAAGATAAGAGCTTATGACAAACAAAAACTGAATTTCATTAATAAAAACTGGATTACATCAAAAGGAAATTACAATAAACTTAAAAAGGAAATTACTTTAAGGAAAATACGACATTACTAAAAACTTCATAAAAGAAAAAATAAGGTAAAAATAAGATAAGATGATAATGATCCCCTATGTGTGTGAGCTGAGGGCCTTTTTATAGGCTACAGGAGAACCTTCTAGGCCTCTTGTCTTGCTCTCCAATCCCTTCAATCACTGCCATTCATTCTCTCAATCATTGGAGCTTCTATTGTAGCCGTTGGATTGATATGTGGACACCTGAGGATTGCCAGCGTGTCATTCTCTTTTTAGATGACTTTGTGCTTCTTTTGTGAGTGCTTTAGCACAAAAACCCACATGAATTTGTGCTTCCACCATTGCTACGTGGCACAAGCTTGAGAGAGAGCTAATGAAACCCTTTGATTAGACTGATTTGACCCTGGCATCTTGTTAAGGAGCTCTTGAATTGACTAACTCACCCCTTAATTTTGATTTGCCCCTTGGTTTTAACTGCTTGGTGAAACGGGGGAGACGGGTGAATAGTAAAAAGGTTTGGCGCCCAAATATTGACAGTTAAAACTGTTATTATTTTGGAGGTTTTACACAATTGGCCCTTGTGGTTTCTTTTCCACTTTCTTAGTTATAAATAACTTTAGAGAATTGCAAGATTGGCCCTTATGGATTTTTATTGACCAATGATTGACTGGATTTGACTGAGGCTTGACTTTTCTGGCTTCGGCTTTGATTCTTTGGCTTCCTTTTGTACTCTTCTGATTCTCGTGTCTTTGCTTGCTCACATTTGACTGTTTTCTTGTGATTTTTGATATATCCATACCTGCATACACAAAACACAAATACAACGATATTTTTACCATTTTTGGTCTGTTTTGGGTTTAATTGGGTCTTTTTAGTCATAAATGGATATGTGTATTTTACACTTATCAGTAAGCATGCATGTTAGTTTTTGATACTTTGGGAATCCATGGAAAAAGTATGTTTATGAGTTGTTGGTAAGAAAAATTGATGGTTTAGTAGTGATTATAGGTTAGTATGGTTGTGTTGAATGCGAAATTGGTGCGAAAATGGAAGATTTGTGAGGATTTCTAAACCCTCTTTTAGTCCAGAAATTTTAGGCTTGATTTGGTAAGATGAGTTTTGTTATAAACTAAGATTTAAGAGATTAGTTTGGTGGTGATCGTTATAACAAAAGTGTGGTAAAAATTTGAGCTTTCAACTCTTAAAAACGAAAAGGATAGGGCGATTTGAAGTTGGGAAATTGTTTCGGCAAAATTCTGCGCACGTTGTTTTTGTGCAGAATTTTAGTTCATCTTGTGAGTAGTGTAACTTGGCCATGCCAATAGCTTTTCTAGAGCAGGATCTATGATTAAGTACTTCGAGTCTACTTTCCAACGAACGGTGGGAGGGGCTGGGGGCGGTTGCGGGGGGGGGGGGGGGGGGGGGGGGGGGGGGGGGATTTTCCAGAATGTAAAAGTGAGTCAAGCCCTTTGTACAAGATTAAGTGTCAAAACTGTGTTTGCTATCCAGAAATTCGATTGTAAAGATGCTGTGTGTAGACGGGTCAAAACTTATTATTTTTGGACGAAATTTAAACCGGAGGTTGTCCATAATATGTGTGACCTACTGAATTTTTTTAAGATTTTTATAAAATGTTTTGAGGGGTCTGCTGTAGCCAAACTTTTGCAAAGTCCAACAGACCCTATTTTAGAACAAGTGTCATCGATGTGTCTTTCATAATAAGATTACTTAGGCTATGGTTTATGGGTGAACTATGATAGTTAAATAACATATAAGGGTAACTCAATATGGAGGGAGATCGACTATTTCGACCATTTAGCGTTACTTTAAGTGAGCCGATCATCTAGCTAAAACGTTATAATTTTCAGAAAAAGTTTAAACTAATAGAAATAAAAAGTGGAGTTGTCATGGATTCCAAAGTATCACTTGTTATGCATGTTCTATATATATGCACATGTTATATTTCGATGAGTTGCATATTTTATCAAGCTCGAAGTATCAATCGCATATGTATATAAATTAATAAATGTCGCGGTTGATGTGTCAGCATTCGTTTCTATTCTTGTTTGGATTTTCTTGATCCACTTTCTTCATTTGCTTATCGGTGAGTACATATCCTCCTCCTTTTCTCTTTTTAATGGTTATTCCATAAACGTTTTCCGGGAGTGAGAATGCATGCCGCTTGTAACCAAGTAAACTCATTGATTTCTACTACATAAGCGTTACATGACTATTTTTACCAAAGCTTTTATTTGCTTACTACATGATTTGAGATCATTGAATACCTATATATGAAACCCGAGAGTTTTGAACACATTACTTGCTTTACTTTTGGACCACAAGTACTTTTAAACTTGTATGCTACCATTAAAAATTATTGCCTGAATATTTATTGACCCTAAAGTTACCACACCGCCAACTTAAGGTCCCCATTCAATCATGAACCGTCAAGTTAGCTACTGTTGTGAACGTGAAATGTTGTGATATGATTCTATACGGGGCAGACAACCCCCGTCTCTTTTTCCCGGAATTTTATGGTCACTAAGTTTTTTTGACCATGTGGCTCATTTAACATTGAATTGGAATTCACTTTGGGGGTGTTTGGCGGAACATCCTACAGTATATAAGGGCACCAAACAGTTAAAGCATTCGGGTCCATGAGCATATGTGCAATAATACATATTACTTTTTGGACTTTGTGAATTTGTTTCTCTTGTCTACATTACTTAAGTCTTGCGCTCCACTACTGCACATTTTTTGATTTATTGAATCACTACTTAGATTTCGGAACTAATACTTTTAAATGTTGTAACGTTTCTTTTCTTACTGAAATATTTCTTAAAATTATTTGCAAACAATGCTCATAGTAAGAAACCTATGAATTCACCAACATTATTGTTGACGTTTTGCATGTATTTTCTCAGGTTATTATTTTGCTAGCTGAGCATTGGGAGCATTTGGATGTGCGGATATCAAAATTTTAAAGGCTTGGTTTTTCTTCACATTCGATAATCATTTTTCTTTAAATATACAAATGAGTCATGTTTAAACTCTTGTAACTTTTGTTAAAAGGGAAATTATTGGGACCTGAATTTACTCTGATTTATTTAAATCGAAATTGACCTATATATATTACAAACGTCTCTTTTTGAGGTCGTATTCGTGTACTTTAAGTGTATGACCTATGAAGATAGGACAGCGCCCAAGTGGTATTCCGCTGCGTTGTTGAAATTTTAGGGGGTGTTACATTGGAATCTTCCATTGGTCAAGCAGCAGACGAGACCGGATTGACATCTTCTTGAACTTGAAAGTAACCAACTTCAACCGCACCATAGATATAATAACATCAACAATCTGATCCGAAGTTGAAGTCTTCTTCTTGAATAATCTTCCATTCCTTTCCAGCCAAATGTAGTGTGATGTAGCAGCAAGCACAAGTCTAGAAAGAATACTAACCGCTGTTTTGCCCTTGGATATAGGATTAATGAAAGTAGTAACATCAATAAACCGAGGGGGAATAGAATCCATGCTGCAAAGAACACGAACCTTAGACCATACCTGCGAAGAGAAAGCACACTCAAAGAACAAGTGACCATGAGAATCAGGAACCAAATCATACAAGGGGCATCTAAGCAGGTTTAAGTCGATACTCAGACCGACATCCCATTGTTGCAGCCTATCTTGTGTCTTCAGCTTCTGCTGAAAAACCAACCACATATGTATAGCATGACGAGGGATACAATGAGGAAACCATACTACATTATACCAATTAACTATATCAGCCCTAGCCCGAATCGTATCCCAAGCACAGGCCACCGAGAAAGGCCTCAAAACACCGTCCTTATTACGCCATAAAATGACATCATCAATATCATCAAGTAATAAAGGAACCTGTAATTGGGCCATAATCGGGAACCTAGATAGCCAGTCAAGAGGCCATCGCCAAACACCATCAGAAATAAGGTTATTGACCGAGTCATCAAGAGAAAAACCTGATCTAGCAATATCCCTATTAGAAAACATGTCCTTAAGAGGACACAAATCAGCCCATCGATCAAACCAAGCAGATGTCGATTTGCCACTGTTAATATTATGCCAAATAAAAGGTCGGGTTGTGGATCTAATTTGGAGAAGCTTGCGCCATCCCCAACTAAAATCACCTCTACAAGGAACATCCCAAAAACTATGACCTTTAAGCTTATACGTATGAACCCATTTAACCCATAAAGACTCTCTATCGGTCAAAATACTCTAAATATGGGTAGCCATAAGAGCAACATTAAAATCATCAATTCTACGGATACCTAGGCCACCCTCATGCTTAGGCATGCAAACAGAATCCCAAGCAACTTTGGCTTTCCCTTTCTTCATTTCCCCTTGACACAACAGAAAACCACGCATAAGTTGCTCCAGGTCATGCACAATATGGTTAGGGAGAATAAAGACAGAAGCCTAATAGATATGCATGGATGACAAAACCGCCCGAATTAATTGGAGACGAACATCAAGGGATAGAAAATTATTCCTCCAATCATTAACTCTACTTTCAAGCTTTTCAACAAGGATTTTGCAATCACGATATAAGAGTCTAGAATAAATAAAAGGCATACCCAAATACCTGACAGGCAGAACCCCTTCGGCAAAAGGCATAGAATTTAAGATAGATGCTTTAATAGCATTGGGGACATTACAAAAGAACGCCGTGCTCTTAGGAATGCTAGGAACAAGACCTAAAACCTGTTTGAATTCCTCCAATGCATCCATAATAACAGCAACCGAACTAGGATTACTACGGGAAAATAAGAAAAGGTCATTAGCAAAACACAAGTTAATAATCCTTTGTTGTTCACATAGATGATGATACTTGAAATCATCCGAATCGCGCACCCTGCGCTGCAATATTAAGGTAAGAATTTACATAACTAAAGTAAATAGATATGGAGATAGAGGGTCACCCTGCCGCAAGCCTCGTTTACCTTTAAACCAACCATGCAAGTTACCATTAACACATATAGAGTAAGAGGCCCCAGTAACACAAACCATAATCCATTGGACCATCTTGGGGTGAAAGCCAAAACCCACAAGAATAGTCTCAAGAAAACTCCAATCCACAGTATCATAGGCCTATTGAATATCAACTTTGAATGCACATCTACGAGGACCATGTCTCCTATGATAATTTCTCATAAGCTCTTATGTAAGTAAGATATTATCAGAAATCCTACGACCAGGAACATAGGCAGATTGGTTGATGCTAACAATATCACCCAAACCCTCTTTAACCTTATTAGCAATTATCTTGCTAATACACTTATATAAGACATTACAGCAAGAAATAGGTCTGTAATCATTGATACAAGCAGGGGTAGTAACCTTAGGAATAAGGGAAATAATAGTATGATTAAGCTCTTTAAGAAGCTTACCATTGGAGAAAAAATCCTGAACAGCGCAAGTGATATCGCCACCCACCACATCCCACGCTTTCTTAAAGAAAGCAGCAGTGAAACCGTCAGGGCCAGGAGCCCTATCATCCCCCATAGAAAAGATGACACTCTTGACCTCATCATTAGAGACCTCACGAACCATAAAATCAGCCTTGGCATCATCAAGAACACGTGTAAACAGATCATGGTCATCCAAAGGAATCGTAACACCTTCGGCTCCAAGGAACTGATTATAGTGATTAACAAAAGCATCGGGAACCTGATTACCATCATAAAGATTATTTGAAGCATCACTAACCATTTTAATCCTGTTTCTAGTGCATTTACTCTTCACTATCTTATGGAAATAAGCAGTATTAGAGTCATCAGCCTTAAGCCATTCAATCTTAGCCTTTTGTTTCAAGAAACGTTCCTCATCCAACTATGCTGCTTTAAAAGCAAGTAAATAGTGCGCATGTTCTTCATGAAGTATAGAAGAATAATCCCTATCAATTGCTTTTTGAGCTTCATCAAGCTCAATCCAAATCTTATTAACCCGCTCATGCAGATTGCCATGATTATAAAGTAATTTACGGAAAGGAGATTTCAGTCCCTTTAACCTCTTCACAACACGAAACATGGTACATCCCTCTAAATTAACAATCCATCCCGTTTCCACAATTTCACGAAAACCCTCCTTATACATAAGAAAATTAGAAATTTTAAAAGATTTCGGTTTAGGTTTAGTTACCGTTGGGATACGAAGAACACAAGGAGAATGATCCAAGATACGGTATGGCTGGAAAATAGCAAAAGACCTAGGGAAATCATCATTAAATTAAAGATTACCCATAATCATATCAATCTTCTTAATAATGCCATTAGAACCCTTCGGTTTCTGATTCCAAGTAAAATGAAGACCGGTACTATTGACATCAGCAACCTCCATAGCTTGGACACATTTTTTAAATTCACGCATAGCAGCATTCGGCTCATAGCCACCAGCCGAATGATCTTCAAGATTAAGAGCAGCATTAAAATCACCTAAAAGAACCCACGGTCTATTCCTCATCAATCCTACATGCCCAACCAAGTTACTCCAAAGTACACGACGATCAATATAATTGTTATCAGCATATACAAATGAACAAAACAAAGTTTTATGGTCAACACGCGTGTTCACCTGCACATGCATGACCTGATTAGTTTGAGCCATAATCATGACATCAACAAGGTCATCATTCCATCCAAGAATGATCCGCGAGCCTTTAGAACAAAGACTCCCATTAGAAGTCCATTTCCACCTACTACACACCTTTTTACAAGTATCATAAATAGCAGCCACATCAACATGAGACTCAAGAATAGCACAAACACTCAAATTGTTCTCATTCACTAACTGACGAACCTCTTTTTGCTTAGGGGTTCGGTTCAAACCCCTTATATTCCATGAAGCGACACTAAACATCGAAAACCGTCTGAGCAGGAGTGCTTGCCCCTGTAGTACGTAGATTCAAATTTTTAGATTCATCCCAAATGTTTTCAACCTCTTCTTCCTCCTCCTTATCCACTCCCAAGGCAGCAAACGGGTTAGGAGAAGCTATAATAGTTGTCTTCTTACCCGTATCTTGCTGCCTAGCATTAGTACCCATAGTATTTAATGAAACACCTTCATTTATGTTATTAGACGGACCAGCTCTAGGGTTAGTCTCAACACGGGTACCATTATCACCATTAGAACCAACATTAGAAGCCTTAGGTTTAAATGCAAAATCTTTCCCAGCTTGGAAACCTTTACTAACCAGAACACCTTTAGGGAGTTTGTTACCTGCAGAACTTCCTTTGTTATTACGCTTTCTGTTCATAACTTTCTGGAAACCATCATTAGTAGTATTAGTATCATTCACAACCGGATTTGTCACCACCTTTTTGGGCATGTTTCACCCGTGTGTCCAAATATATTGCAAGTGGGACATCTAGGCGGCTTCCATTCATATTCAACTCGGATAGTTTCCTTAGTATGACCTGGACCATCAAGATCAGGTATACCTATAGTAATAGACTCCTTAAATTCAGCTTCCGAATTGATCCCAATTAAACATCGAGCAAAGCTACTCCTTCCCTAAGAATCCTTACACATTGAACTTGTGTATGAATCAAGCATAATAGGCTTTCCAAGATAAGTTGCAATCAAGCTAATGCCATCTTCCTCGAACACCTGAATGGGTACATCATGTAATTTAACCCATATCAGAATACAGGTCAACTCTTCTTTATGCAAGCTAGTGTTCATGGTCCACTTCTTAAGGATAATTGGGGAATTACGGATCATCCAAGGACCTCCTTCTAAAACAGCATCAAGACTAGCCTAGGAATCACATTTAAAGAAAAAGGTGTTTGGTTGTGTACTAGTAATTAAACGAATAAATGCATAACGGACAAATCCTTAGGGATATATTTTCATAAATTTCTAAAGGCTACTTGAGGACAAGTAGGATTCAAGTGGAGGGATATTTGATGACATCAAATAACGTCATTTTTATAGCATCATTTATCCCATGTAAATTACCCATTTTGTATAATTATTGCAAGAATTGATACTTAATCATTTATATTTGAGATTTACAGTAATTATGGAGTACTTTGTGAAGATTAGCAAAAAGGCACGCATTCTGGAGCTTAAACGAAGAAATATAAAGAATATTGTTCTGACATCCAATACGTCATATCCATCAAGGAAGATACGGCGTATATGTGCCTGCACTTCACAAGAAACCACGAAGAATAAAGACCTATACGCCGTATCCATAAGACTTCTGTACGCCGTATCCAAGATATAGTAATTAAATATTCTAGAAGATATTGAACGTGGTCCCTACTCTAAGAAACCTCCAATACACCGTATTAACTTCAACCAATATGGCGTATCGACCAAATTCCAGACAGGATAAATAGAAAACCTAAAAACGAGTTTTAGGTATGCTTGATCATACTTTCGATACCCTAACCATAAAAGTCAATTTTCAAAAGACAAAAAGACCAGAAGAGGTCAAGAAAATCTACTAATTACATATGAAACACCTTTAATCTCCTATACTCTTATAATCGTTCGATTTTTGGTATTATTCGTTTAACTCGGTTAGTTTACCTTGGTTGATTGATTATTCTTGTATTAGTTACAATGTTTAAAGGCTAATACCCTTGTGTATTAGCCATGATTATGAATATTTAAATGTTTGGTTTGTTTATATCGACTGCTTAATTTATCGTTGATTGTTGATTATGTTTATCAATTTATACTTGTTTATGTGCTTTTGTATGCGACCTAGCATTCAACTGGATCTAGTGATACCGACCAAGTTAGCTAGATGCCCTATCTTTACCATTGGTTTATGTGAACAAGTTGGACTAGCAGGTGACCAGAGATCAACAAATAACGTATTGATTCCTTTGGTAAAGACTTAGACAGTGGACTACTAGAATATAAATTGCCATTAAGCAGTAAGTGGGTAAAGTCTCCATGAGCTAGGATTTAATAAGATCACCATTATTAATCTCCTAAGATAGATTATAATCAGCGAATATAGGATGCTTTATGCGGATGTGTTTAATTGTGACAGGATTCTACGTATCTAGGTTTTAGAAAGAAGTCCCGCCTAAATCTTGGAATGATATGCCGCCTCGAGATAAGCACTCATTGTACTAAAATAAACAAACCTACGTTTTAATTGGATTAATCATGGTTAATAAAATTTTCTTATATTTGGCTCGACCGCTCTTCTATGTTTTGATTATCTGCTTGCATGTGTTATCGTGTTTTAAATTGATTTAAGTCACCACAGAACTTGTGCCAGTCTCTCAGACTGAAAACCCCCATTTATCCGTTAGAATTAGGATTAACATAGGTTTAGCATAGGTTTAACATAGATTAGGATTAACATAGTTTAAATTAACTTAATTTAGTTAACCAAAATATTGATAGAATAAAAGATTAACGATCTCGCTCTTAGTAATCGACACCCTACTTACCAACGAAACTACATCTGATCGGGTACACTGCCCGTTAAAGTGTTGTTTTAGGTAAAGTCGGCAAAATATAAATGTAAAACTTGATAACTAAAATAACAATATACACGATGACACATCAAGTTTTTGACGTCTTTGCCGGGGAGTGAAGTTGTTTAATCTTTATTTTTATTTAATATTTGGTTTTAACCTTAGATTAACTTAACTCCTAGGATTAGTGTAATTTAGATTAGTGTAAAATTCTGTATATTTGTTTATTATTGTTTGCTTGTGTATTTGTTTGTTTTGTTTGTGTGTTTGTTTTCTATACACTGTTATGGTCGATAACCTGATACGGCGTATTCACTTTAATTGAATATGGCGTATCTAACTTGCTTAACCAATACATCGTATTATGTTCAACAGATCTATACGGCTTATTCAAATTAATTGAATATGGCGTATCGATCACCTGATATAAGATCAAAAACAAATTCTTCATATTTGATTTCCGTGCTTGATTTCCTATATTAACTTTCTCCTAAGCAAATAATGCTGATATTTTTACCTTTGTCACAGATCGTGTTAATCATAGTATATAGATTGAAGAGGCAATGCCATGAGTTATGACATAGATAATCTTGAGGGAATGCATGTAAAAAGCTTAAGCGAAATCAAGTTTTGCTAAATCAAAGATCGACAATAATGTGAAAATTAAACTTAACAAGGAGCACTTAAACGAATTACGAAATAATGCTTACAGTGGAACGGAAGAAGAAAATATGGTCGACCACATTGCTAAAGTTCTTGAAATAAGCAATTTAATTAAAACTCCCAATATGGACACCGATCGACTACGCGTGTATGTTTTTCCCTTCTCATTTACTGGTGTTGTACGAATGTGGTGTATAAATGAAGGTAGCAACAAAATCACTACCTGGAGTGAGGTAGTAGGGAGATTTTTCTGTAAGTACTATCCCATATCTCGTACTGACAAATATGATGTAACAAGGGACGACAAAGACAAAGAGGATAACTACTTGGAATTCATGATCTGGTTGAATTCAAAATGCAAAGATCACAAAAGTATGGATGGAACGACTAAAAGTGCATTATGGCATTAATGGTTAAAAGAATAGGGAAATAATGAACTAATAGACGACACCAAATCAAGCGACGAAGAACTGAAGGAATCTGATTTTGGAAACCCTCATAACACCGATGCTGGCTGATGACATCAAATAACGTTACTTTTATACCATCATTTATCCTAAATAGTTACCCACTTTTATATAATTATTGCAAGAATTGTTACTTAATTGTTTAAAGTTGTTAATTGAAGTAATTACGGAGTGTTTTGTGAAGACGAGCTAAAAGGCGCATATTTTAGAGCTTAAACGAAGATATTTGAAGATACTTATTTCTGACTCAATACGCCGTATCCAGCAAAGAAGATACAGCGTATCAGCGCCTGGAATTCACAAGAAAATGCGTATGTTTAATTCCTAATACGACGTATTCCTCTGAATACATACGCCGTATCTAGCTGGTCAAACAATCAAAGATCCTGCATTAAAAGTAATTGAGGAAAGATATTACTGATTGATTGTGAATGTAGCGCGCACTCAAAGGGATTCACCCCTATACGCCGTATTGACATAACTCAATACGGCGTATCCACTCAATTTCATAGACTATAAATAGAAAGTCAAAATCGAGTATTTCAGAATATGCAAAATAATATTCTATTACCATAAACATAAAAAGTCGATTTTCTGAAGTGAAGAAGAGCAGCCAAGGTCAAGCATCAATTACGATTTCATAGAATACACCGTGTAATTCCTATAATCTTGTAATTATTTAATGTTTGTGTATGTTGGTAAAACGTTTAGTTTACTTGGTTATTTAATACGAGGTAGATTTGAAGTGAAAAGGAACGGGAAAGGCTTTTTGTGAAGTTGGGTTTGTGTTGGTTTTGGGCGGGAAAAGAGGTTGGAAACGGTTAGGGAAAGGTTAGCCGTGTTTAAGTGTTTGAAACTTTGGGCTATTTACATAACCAGCCCTTGCGTTTCCTTTCTATAATTGTAGTGTTAAAAGATCTTTCGAAATTGACATAACAAGCCCTTGTAGTTTCTATTTCTTTTTTTCCCTTTATAAACAAACTTTCTCACTTTGACAACTTTAGTCCCTTGCACTTAGAAACTTCCAAATAAGCCCGTGTAATCTTGAAACTTGTCATTATAGATCCTTTGACTTTCAATTTGGTCTTCATTGACTTTCTTTTCTTGTATCGGGCTGATCCAGCTTTTAAGATTGGCTTTCATTCTTCACTCTTGTCTTGTCTCTTCCGTTTCTTATCGGTTTTGACTGTTTTTGCTCACTTTTGTCTTTACATATCCAATCCTGCACAATAGACACAAAAGCACACATTTTTCTATCCTTTTGGCATTATTTGACTTTTATTTGGCAAAATCCCAGGTATTTAATATATACAATTAAGCATTTATCAATAGCAATGGATTTTGTTACAAAGTTACCGAGGACTAGTAGTGGGCATGACACAATATGGGTCATTATGGACCGATTGACTAAGTCTGCTTATTTTCTACCTATCCGTGAGGATTATAAGATGGATAGGCTGGTTAGACTCTATCTGAATGAGATTGTTGCTAGGCATGGTGTGCCAATCTCGATCATATCTAATCGTGATAGTCGTTTAACATCAAGGTTTTGGCAGTCAATGAAAGAGGCATTAGGAACCCGTTTAGACATGAGTACGGCTTACCACCCTCAGACCGACGGTCAGAGTGAGCGTACAATCCAAACCTTGGAAGACATGCTTAGGGCATGCGTCCTAGACTTCTGGGGAAGTTGGGATGTTCATCTTCCATTAGTAGAGTTTTCGTATAACAATAGTTATCATTCTAGTGTGAGATGTGCGCCGTTTGAGGCTTTGTATGGTAGAAAGTGTCGTTCCCCGATTATGTGGGCAGAGGTTGGAGAGGGTCAGTTGATAGGACCTGAGTTAGTGCAAGAAACCGCTGAGAAGATCTCGCAGATTAAGGATAGACTTAAGGCTGCGCGTGATCGCCATAAAAGTTATGCCGATAAGAGGAGGAAGCCTCTAGAGTTTAGTGTAGGTGAGTATGTCTTGCTCAAATTGTCGCCTTGGAAAGGTGTGGTACGCTTTGGGAAGAAGGGGAAATTAGCACCTAGGTTCGTTGGACCATTTAAGATCATTGAGAAGGTAGGTCCTGTAGCCTACATACTTAGGTTGCCTAAGGAATTGAATGGTGTTCATGACACGTTCCACGTGTCGAACCTTAAGAAGTGTTTGACTGATCCAACACTGCAAGTGCCCTTGGACGAGATCCAAGTAGATGCTAAGTTGAATTTTGTGGAAGAACCTGTGGAAATCTTGGAGAGAGAGTTCAAGAAGCTTAAGCGGAGTAGAATTGCCATCGTCAAGGTTCGGTGAAATTCTAAATGTGGACCTGAATTCAGGTGGGAACGTGAAGACCAGATGAAACTTAAGTATCCGCATTTGTTTAGTGTTATTAGTAGCTGAATTTCGAGGTCGAAATTCTTTTAAGGGGGGTAGAATGTAATCCTTTCCCTTTTGTGAGTTTTGAATGTTCTAATTTAGTCTTTTGACTATTTGACTTTTGTCATTTTATGTTAGAACAAGTACCGTGTTGGCGGTGGTGAATTTATATGATTGAGGTATTTTGTGTTATATGGTGTATAATAATCCTTTTTAGAGGGTATTATTATGTTAATTGTGTTTCGGGTGGTTTGACCAGTGGATAGCGTGAAATGCCAAAAATGAGTCTTGAGACGTCTGATAATGTTCAAAATGATTTTTGGGAAGTTTATTGTTGAAATAAGTCGTGTAAATACTCTAAGTTATGATAAAAGTATTTTTAAAGTGAATAAAAATGCTAAGTAATTTTGGGAAATATTTTACGATCGAGGTTTTTGAGTTTTAAGTAAACCCGACACAAAAAGAAGGCATCCCGAGCCCCCTAAGATGCTATAGCCAGTTATAGACAAGGGAAGGGAACAGGGAGGCTTTTTTATAGATGGTCCAACCTTAGTACCATAAACCTTGTTTTCTTCTCACAACACACACATTTCATGTTTTCATATCAAAACTTTCTCTCTTCCTTTCTCTTTTTGCGTCCGACCTAAGCATACACACTTATAATTTTTGAAAGTTGATCAAAAACATGAAGATTTGTGAAGTCATGGGTTGATTCTAGTGTCTGAGTTATTGTTTAAACTACGTTTGGGTAGTCAATTCGCGTTCGTTCTCGCTTTTTGATACCCTCTTTGTAAGTTTTCTAAATTTATGTTTAACTTGTACTTTTGTATAGTAATGATGCATAGAAGCTAGTTGTATGGTGCGTTTATTAAAAATCAAAAATGAAAAGTTTGTAAAGGGTGATAAGGGTTCGGTTTGGGGTTCGAACAACAGAAAAGGGAAATGAGGTTTTGTTAGTTTCATTGTCGTGGTTGTGATAGTTGAAAAACATTTATTTGCTCTGTAGCTTATTTTGGATATTAGATTATTTGGCTTAATATTAAGCATTTTTCGAGCTTATTTCGGGCTTATTGTGGTTCGAAAACCACAAGGTAATGAGTATAAGTGTTTTTAGTTATTTACCTCATATGTCGTGTATTTGTGGACTATTTTGATAGCTTATGGTATTAACCGAATGTATTACGTAGCGTATTAGCTTATTTAAAAGCTTATTATAGTTTTTGGGAGCGTATAGGCTCACGGCCCAATAAGCCTCTTTAAGCCGTGGCTTATTAAGAGCTTATTGTGGTCCGGGTTATTTTGTTAGTAGTGTTTGGGGCTTATATATTTTCTAACTGGCTTTGGTATTGGGCCTAAAATATACATTATGCATATAAATATCTTAATGGATCCTTATTGGGCCTTAAGGCCCAATAAGCGTAAATTAGTCATATTATGAGTTTTGGCGAACTTTTGAAAAGCAAAATATACTTATGAATTGATATTGAAAGTCGTTTTGGGAAATATACTTTGATAAGCGTTGCGAGATATGATTTTGGGATTTTGTCGGAAAATGGTGAATTTGTGGAAAAAATTTTGAAATAAAGGTTTAAAAAGCTTGGAAACGTTGCATAAACGTACGGGTCATGTCGAAATTTCGTAAAAAGTCTATACTTAGAGTTTTTACTCAAAACGTTATTTCTCGATTTAATAATAAAATAATATTATTTTATTATTTTAGTAAGTCGACTAAAAAACGGAAATTATATTTTTCTGAAACTTTTCTAAATTGCTTAGTATAATTTAATGTTTCGTTTCTTATAACTTAAACGAGGAATTAATGGTAACTAAAAGTGCCGAATACCTTACCGAGGTATATATAAGTATTTATTACTTATCTATTTTATTAGCAAGGTATAAGTATATATATTATACTAAAGTATGAGTTGGAAGTATGTTATTTTTGAAGATAAGTCATCAACCATCACACCACTGAAAACGTAAAGAATGACCGTGCAACTCGCATCTGACCTCTATGCATCGAACCTGAAACTGTTTTGGAAATAAATGTCTAAGTGGAACATTAATTAGACTAGGTCGTGTTCGGACGTCGTTGCATTTGAATGTGTGTATTGATGTATTATAAATCTACAAATACTAGGCGCGCTCGCGCTCACACAGTAGCCCAATTTTTTTTTACAATTCTTTTTCCGTTAGGGACCACCACATGGACTTCCTAAAAAATATACGTTCCTGTAGATAGAGACGCGCGTAGTGAGTGTGTTCTGGAGAGTGAGGTCGCTCTCTGATCTGATAGAGTGGGACGACATTTGGTAGGTCTGCTAGTGTGGGGGGCTTGAATCAGATGAGAGATTGCCTTGTGTTAGTGGTGTAATGACTGCTATGTGAATATTATCTAGTATGATTGTTCTTGCATGCATCGAGGTGCATGGCAAGGTGTGTGATTAGCATGGATTTGCTATGTTTGTGAAAGGTTGCCATATTGTAAATGCTCCAGTGCTGGTAGGCTTTTAGGTGCCTATAACCTCAGGGTTGCGACCCTAAGAGCGTTGGTACACGCTGGTGATAAGACTAGCGGGGATGCTAGGTCTTGATACATGATTAGCGGGGATGCTAAGTCATGGGTTATGATTGTTTTGCATATATTCACTGTCATATTGCACAATTTTCCACTGTTTGAAGTATTGGCACAACAACTGGGTTTCCTTCAAACCTACGAGCTCACTAACATTATTGTTGACATTTTTGAGTATCATTTTCAGGTGAAGAGAATGATCATTAAGGTTGAGATGTGTGATAGCAGACTTTAAGTGTATCCTGTATGGATCATGTTTGAGAGGTCTTGCTTTTGAATTATGTTATGGATTTGTTTTCTTGAGGATTAATGTTTAAGATTGTTTGGACCCTACGTGGGCATTTGCATTTGTAAGTGACTATGTGATGTGTTCTTGTTGGGATTTCACTCAAGTCTGTACTTGAGGTGGATGATCTCATGACACTTATTCAATAATGCATTTTAGATCTTTATTTTGTATCTTGTGTTATGATGGATCATTCTTGTCGCATACCCGTGTTTACGCCTTTGTCAAGGTGTGACATTATCACACATACATACCCACATCGGATGAAATCAATCCCTCGAACCGTTCACTTTCGTACAAAACTAAATGGATCAATCGAACACTTTGAGCTGAATAAAATTTTCCTTTGAGAAGTTCACTCCATTTTGAGAAGTTGTATAACACTCTGTGTTTTCAGGTCATTTACGACATCATATATTTCACTATTTATTTTTAGTCTTGTACGCATTTGCTTTTAATTTTAATCGTTAAGTTAAATCGCGTAAGCTAAAAATTATCATTCAACGTAAACGGGCATCAAACAATTAAATGTTTACGTCAAGCAAGTGTTAGATAATTATTTGGAGGATAATTATTAACTTTGTACATTTTATTTTTATCGGTTACGTAAAGTGTTTACGTTTTGCGATAAAATACGTTTAGGCATTCACGGAACCACCAAAACTTTTCTACGCTTCAACAAATACCCATTATTATACCCAATACCCAAAGTTTTATAAAACTTCACCCATGTTATCACATTAGCCAAATTTTACATAAAAGAAACCAACAAGGATAACAAATGATACAAGTATACACTTTACATTTAACCTACAATTCTTATACTTCAAATAATGAAAGATATTTTACAATTCTTATACTTCAAATAATGAAAGATATTTTATAATAGATCAAAGACACAACAAGCACACAAACTACCAACTTGTAACTTGTACAACTTCAAACTCATTAAGCTTAGTACATGACTAGTTGTTTTGACCAAGTTTCTCCCTTATTTCACTCCCCATGTTTCACTTGGTCATAGACTTTCCTAATAGTAGTATTGACTAGCACTTGTAGTATATATACATGCACAACTAGTTAGATATCTCACACACTTCATTTTCACTAGAAAAACTTCACAAATCTCTCTTGTTTCCTTCTCCCTAGCCACGGCCAAACACAAACACCTATACACAATTCATACAATTTTATTTACCACATATACAAGTGATCTAACATCATATCTAAGGTATTACAAGAAGGTTTGAAGGTTTGGATTAGCATTTACAAGGGTTAATTAAGAAAGGTTTAAGATTAGGGTTTTCTTTGAAATTAAGGTTTCTAAGTCTTGGAAGCTTGGGTTTAATATCTAAACTAGGTTTTATGATCGTTGTTTGTCCATCTTTCAACTCATATTAAGGTCATCTAAAATTTTTAAACTCTTTACATTTATGATTTTATGTGTAGATGATGTTATATAGTAAATCACCATCTAAGAAACTTATTAACATGTAAAATGGATTTTTACATTTGTTCATGGTTTGATAAACTTTTTCATATGTTATATTAATGTTAAGATCATGTTGTAATGGAAGAAATTTTAGGGCCCCCCCAAATTAAAATACAAGTATGGGTTTACTTTTATAAAAGTAAAATATAAACTAGTTTTATTTTAAGAAAAATGTCTACTTATTAAGTTTATAAGTAAAAGAATATATGGATAACTTGTTATCATGACAATACTTGGACAATTTATGGACTAGAAGTGTACCCAACGAACATGGGGACTTTGTAGTATAAGAGTTCGTAATGAGTGACTTGTAACAAAGATTACTAAATTAAAACACTTATAAAAAAACCCCCCAAGTTTTAAACACCCCCAACTCATTTTTAACAAAAATATCAAAACCTACTATTTTTAATTCGAATATAAAGCAATTATTTTATATTTTTATAAAATACTACATTTTACAAGGATCGTAGGCATATGGAAAACTCAAAAAACCAAGCTATAACGAAGAAGTTATGCTATTTGCAAGTTTATATAAATAAATATATAAAAATAATTTTATAAAATTACTGTTCACATCAGATACTTTGGGGAAAATACTTTATAAAACTTTTAATTACGAAGACCTTGCTTGAAAGTATCACTAAATATGGAGTTACCAACAAATAAGATAAGACGTTACAGTTTACGAAATTAATTTTATAAAAATAAATTTATAAAGTGAATAGAACCGTAAAAAAGAGTTACTGTTCAACCAGAGGGGTTGAAAAGAAAAAAATGTAATATTTTGATAACTCTTCTTAATACGAAGTCGTGGACATAAGAAACGTACAAAACAGGCTTAAAACGAGAAAGTTACGCCATTTTTACTAACGTGATATTTATAAACATTTTAACTTTATAAATATGATTTCACAAATACAATTAGATGGTGATGTAGCTATATAGAATTATATATAGTATTAGTTATTCAAAGTACTTAGTACTCATACGACCTCTAATTAATTAGGATGCATTCGGGCGTATTCGTGACGCATTTTCAGTTTGTGATTTACATTATCGATTCACTCACTCGAGGTGAGTTCATAGCCCTACGTTTTACATTTATAATGATTTATAAGTTTTGGGGTGAGAAACATATGCATGTTTTACAAATTGGACGCAAGTGTACATTTTACATTACGATTACGTATTTGCCTAAGTAGCGATAACCCTCTCAGCCCATTATCATGAACTGTCAATTACTTATTATGAGCGTAAATGTTATAAATAGATCTATTTGGGATTGACATCCCCGTTTGGGTGAGTCATGCTCACTGTGCCGGTATGCCGGACAATGAACGTATACCATGTCGGATTTGGAATGTTGCGGGTTAGAACATCATCACGGGCAATGTTGGCAATTTATATTGCAATTCATACATGTCGAGCTTCCGTGTCACGAGCTTAGGGAAACGTAATTACATTTATTGATGTTTGCATCTGTGGCATTATCATGGGGAAATCTTACGGTCCTACATTGTACATTTTACAAACCTATGAATTCACCAGCATTATTGTTGACTAGTTGTTATAAGCATGTTTCTCTGGAGAAAATGGAGTGTACAAAACAAGGGATACAATGGTGTCGTTATTTCTAGAAGTCATATGCATAAAGATTTGGTTGCATTACATTTTGGGAAATATTTGTTATGGACTAGAATCTTCGTAGTTTGAACGACGAACAAGTAAGCTTCGGGCTTTTGTAACAACAATTTGTTACAATCCAGTATCGTTTTAAATGACTTTTAATGGTCGTTTCTTATATATCTTTGTATTGATCTATGAAGTACACCCCCAACCCATATTCCGCTATGACCCAATTTGGGGGTGTTACAGATTGGTATCAAGAGCCAAGGTTATAAAGAACCAGGTCAAATGTTTTGCTGGACTATAACCATTTTCAAACATTGCATTCATACAAAAGGGGTTTTCACGAGACATACATACACTAGTGTTTCATTAGTTGGTTAGACTAGATGCATTCATGATGGATATACATGTTATAATATACTATGTATTTTACTATAAGAGTCTTATATTAATACTAAATATCTACTTTTGATTTTTAGATTTTGTCATGTCGGATTTAGAGGATTCCACGGTCACTTACACAAAGGTATCTAGTCCGTTCAAGGATCTGTCAGATATAGGATCTTCGGGAGTCATTGTACACGGATACGATGGACAGCCTATTATGCCAGAGGATCCTTATGTGGAGGCCGCTCTTCAGGCCCCACCCTCACTAGATTACGTGCCTGGCCCTGAGGAGCCAAAACAGGCACCACCTTCACCTGTCTATGTACCATATGTGCCGAAGCCGGTATACCTAGAGTTTATGTCACCGAAGGATGATTCACCTGGTTATATTACTGAGTCCAATCCCGAGGAGGATCCGGAGGAGGATGATGAGGATCCTGAGGAGGATCCAACTGATTACCCGACTGATAGAGATGATGATAAGGAGGAGGAGGAGTCCTTCAGAGACAATGCTAATGATAAGGAGAAGGATGAGGAGGAGGAGGAGGAGCACCTAGCTCCGGCCGACTCCGTCCCATCACCCGCATATCGTACCACTGCTAGGATGTCTATTCGAGATTAGACACCTATTCCATTCCCGTCTGAGGCAGAGGTTGACAGACTACTTGCCATACGTACTCCGCCACCATCACCACTTACATCATACTCATCACCACTACCACAGATACCATCCCCACCATTACCTATGTCACCTTCACCACTACCAGTATCATCACCATTACCTATGTCACCTTCACTACTACCTGCTTGTCCTACTCATTCGTTAGGATATAGAGCTGCTATGATCTGATTGAGAGCCGAGTCACCATCTACTTCCTATCTACTAGCACTACCGCTACCTATTGTACTTCTACATACCAGGGCATCTATGGCCATGATGAGAGCTGCTGCACCATCTACCTATATCTTAGCACCTTAATCAGGGATACTACCATCAAAGACACCACCATCAGGGACACCACCACTTTTACCTATACCATTACCTACCTCATCACCACCTTTGATTTTGCCCTCTACTAACTGTAGAGCGGATGTTCCCGAGGTTACGTTACCATCTCAGAAGAGGTTATGCATAGCTCCCGGTCCTAGATTTGAGGCCGAGGAGTGTTCATCTGCTCCTACTGCTAGACCTACTGGAGGTTTTAGAGTAGATTATGGTTTTGTTGGCACTCTGGATGCTGAGATTAGGCGTGACCCGGAGAGGGAGATAGGTTACGAGATTATTGACGTCTGGGTGGATCCCGATGAGATTGCAGAGGAGATACCAGCGACTGATGTGGCAGAGTTAGGTCAGAGGATGACCAATTTTGTCACGACTGTTAGGCAGGATACCAATGAGATCTATGGGAGACATGACGATGCATATGATGATAGATTGTTGATGAGCGGTCAGCTCAACTCGCTACGTAGAGATAGGCGTTCCCATGCTCGCGCTGCTAGACTTATGGAGGCTGAAGCCAGAGCTTCTCGTGAGGCTTGGTCATAGTCTATGGATGCCAGTGATACAGAACGTTATGAGGTTAGAGCACTATGAACTACGATTTTAGCACAGTAGATCGAGATTAGGGAATTGCGGGCTGCAAACCGTAGATGACAGGCACAGCTCACAGAGGCACTGACTCTGAGGATATTGCAGACTCAGATGGTAGCACTACAGAGTCAACAGACACCTGCTAGGGATCTAGCACATCCTAATGTACCGGAGGAGGCCAGTAGTAGTTCTTAGATCTGGTTATGTTGTAACTATGTTGTATAGCCTACTAAGTATTACGGGGTAAGTCCCGTCTAGTAAGGCTCTAGGTTTTATTTTCATTTTGTAACCTAACGGTAGTGATCATTTTGTAACTGAATCAGTCGTGTATGTTTTCCAGATTATATACGGAAGGGATGTATTATGTCATGTTTGTAATCGAATTTATTATGAATGAATATCGATTTAGCTACACCATTGTTAATTTCAATTCAGCTGTATATTTCACTGTGTGATGTGATCTCACTTTATTTATTGTGTATATGTCATGTCATGGTTATGATTTTATGAAATCTAACGGGTATTATATTTTCTTGTGATTGAAGAAAATGGCACCAAAAAGAACCATAAGATCAACACCAGCCACAACAACCACCCCCACTACTTCTGTGACTGATGCCCAGTGTAACATTTCTCAATTTCAGGTCATTTTACGACTCCTATCATTCGTCACTATTTATTTTAGTCTGATACGCGTTTACTTTTAATTTAACTTTTAAGCTAAATCGTGTAGACTAGAAACAATCATTCAACGTAAACGGTCACCAAATAAATTAAGGTTTATGTCAATCAGGTGTTATATAATTATTAAGAAGATAATTAATGACATTGCGTGTTTTATTTTTATTGGTCACGTAAAAGGCTTATGTTTCGCAATAAAATACATTTAGACACACCCCGGAAATACCTAGACTTACCTAGACTCAAACCAATACCCACTTTTAATCCTTAAACACAAAATTTGTTCAATTCTTGTGCTCATATGTCACATTGGCCAAAACTAGGTAAACAAAAGAACCATAAAACATTTGGATATTTACACATTTGTACAATTATCTCTTCATTAAACCTTGTACTTGTATAACCTTAATAAGATTTCAAAATCTTGCCTTTCCCTCTAACCCTACTCGTCCCATGGGCAAAATCAACTAGAAAGATCCTTAAAAATCTCCTTAAGTACATGTACAAATCCTATGTAATTAAAACATGTACAACTTGTCCCTAACTAGCCTATTACCCAATGGTTAATAACCAATTTTGTTCTCTTTGTGCCTCTTGGATACCTACGGCAACAACAACATATATACAATCAAGGATCTTCAAATCTTAGGTAAATCTTGTACATTGATCTTGTAATTAAGATATGTACTAGGTAGTATTAGCAAAACCATGTCTTGATAACTAGAAAACCATAAACCACTAGCTTAGGGCACGGTTTGGCTTAGTTAAGGGAACTAGAAAGTTAACCAAGTCTTAAGCCTATATATACTCAATCATACATGACACAAAACACTTCTTGAAAACTCATAAACTCACTAAACACTCCCTCTCAAACAAAACATATTGTTTCCCTTGTCTCGGGTCATAAAACGCAAACAAACACCCTCACCATTTCATTCGAACCTACAAATAACACTAGGGTTTTCATACA
Organism: Tanacetum coccineum; assembly: GCA_026074375.1. NCBI lineage: Eukaryota > Viridiplantae > Streptophyta > Magnoliopsida > Asterales > Asteraceae > Tanacetum > Tanacetum coccineum. The sequence goes on along the minus strand of BQNB010035718.1, from coordinate 17,852 downwards.
AGGTGATAAGAAGGATCACGAGCTAAGGTTGGGTATTTGTGTGAGCTTTGAAACTTAGGTTTGATATACGATCGTGTGACACGTTTGGGTTGTCATTCTACACGTCCAAACTCGACATCAAGATGCTAGGACCCTTGTAATTCTTGTGCCAAACCTATACGTGATCATATCATACTTTCATTCTTTGTTTGCTAGTCAATAGGTCACGTAGTATGTAAACAATAAACTAACGAGGGCTTAGACATGCTAAAGGGCAAAACATACTTGTTATACTCATTATCTATACGTATATATGTATTCACGCATGTATACATGCAAGAAAATCTCTAGTGTGGTGCTAGAACATAATAAAACTTGTGAGATGTGATTTACTAACAAGCTAAGGAGTAAGTGTTTTCGTTTAAATGAAAGTGTGGAAACCAACATGGACGCTAACACTTACACGCGAATTTTACAAAAACTATACGTAAACTTTTTAAGTAAACTTGATGAATAGGCTCGGAAAGATGTATACGAACTTGTTAAATAATTGCATGTGGCGAACTCAGCTCATATATAGGCTACATGAATTCGTTTTGGTGCTAGTAATCCTAATAAGCTTAATGGGCCACTAATGGACCTTATTAGACCCAACAGTCCACTAACGGACGCTAATGGGCCCAACAGTCTGTTGGTTGGGGCCGATAGCTTATTAATAAGCTCATTTGAGCTTATCGAAGGTTTATAAAATTCATTTAACTCAATTTGTTAGATAGTAAATCACGAAAATAATTCCTATCGGGCCACTAACAAACTTATCAAGCCTTTACGAGGCCCAATACGGGCCCAACAGCCAAATAAGCTCTAACAGCTTATTAGGGGAAGTAAGACAGAAAGTTAGGGCTTATAGGAAGTCTAAGTAGCTAATGGACCTTAAGAGATCAAGCCTAAAAGCTTAAAAGGCTTATCGAGTTCATAATGGGCCCAAAAGCCCATTAACGAGGCTTATTAGCTTATTTGAATAAGCCATACAATAAAAACAGCTTAATTATAATCATAAGAGCTTAATGAGATAAGAAAAATAAGTTGGATCGTGTATTGAAACTCTAATGGACTTTGAAAACCTTTCGGGCTAGAGTTATTGGACTAACGAGTCCAATAAGCTCAAAATAAGCTCATCCGAGCTTATTATTAAGCCAAACAGTTTCAATAAGCTTAAATAAGCTTAATGAGGGCTTATGTGCCTTTGAAAACTAAATTGGACATTTAAATTGCTTATTGGACCTTAACGGGCCCAATAAGGTTCAATAAGCCTAAATAAGCTCATCCGAGCTTATTTATAAGCTGCCACAACTTATATGGCTTATTGGGGCTTAATAAAACTTATTGCCACTTGTTAGAACTTAAACGGGCTTAAAATGTGATTTTTACGAGTTTAGGGACTAAAAGTGTCAAAGTGCAAACTAGAGGGTGTAAACTGTAAATATTGATTTTTATGAGTCCAAGGACTGTTTTTGACATATTTCAAACATAAGGTGCTGTTTTGGAATAACTTATATTAAAAGTATAACTTTTGTAAAGTTAAAGGACTAAAAGTGACAACTTGAAAAGTTAGGGGTTAAAAAGTGTAATTTAACCAAACTTAAATAAAAGGACTAAAGTTGTCAAACTTAGAAACTTAAAAGTATGTTATAAAACTTAAATGATTTTATAAATACTTGAAGTGTATCAGACGGGTAATTTAATTGTTCTTTTTTCGCTTTCGTGATATTTATCGAGTTAAACTACGACTTAATAAATATGTATATTTATTAGTAACATACACTTGAACATATGTAATCGTATACCTTCCCAAGAGCCATCAAGCCAGGACAAATACAATAAACATGTGCACCACCACACAAGTGATAATAGTATATATAAACTAGAAATTTATTGTAGTTTATGCATTAAGTCGTTAGCCAATACTTGTAGACTAAGACTAACCGTATTTACTTAGGTATCTGACGGTGTGATTCATTTGCCATACTTGGATTTTATTTTTCATTCACAGAGGGACTACCTTGCTCAGGTGTGTTCTTAGACCTTCTATGATTTTACAATTATTTAAATGATTTACATCTTTGGGGTGAGAACATGCTTTGTTTTACAAATTAGACACAAGTGTACATTTTATACAATGATTAAGTGTTTGCCTAAGTAGCGATAACCCACTGAGCCCATTATCATGAACTGTCAATTACTAGATTGTGAGCGCGAATGTTATAAATAGATCTATTTGGGATTGACCATCACCTGTTTGTTGGGTGTGTGCGCTTCAGTGCCGGGGTAACGGCAACAAATGCTATACCTAGTCGGATTTAGGATGTTGCGGGTTAGTAAATTCATTCTCGGGCAAGTTATTGACAATTTATTTCATTCATACATGTCAGCTTTAGTGTCACGAGCTAAGGGGAAAAATGTATATTACTTTTGATGATGGTTTTGCATCTTGTTGCTTAATCATATCAATTGGAAAAATCTCTGCGGTCCTTCAATTGTTTTACTTAAACCTATGAATTAACCAACTTTATGTTTGACGTTTTAAACATTGTTTTCTTCTGGTCATTATGGTCACGGAGGTGTAAGGTACATTGGGGTGTCACTACTTTGGAGAGTCAGTTACTTAAGATTTTGGGCGTATGACATTTTGGGAACATTTTTTTATTAATCATAATATTTACTTATATTTGTCAAACAATTTTAAAGCCATGAGCTTTGGTTATGAACAAGTATTTTGTTAATCCAATGGATCTTTTAATACGACTCATTTAGTAGGTCAGTTTCTATATCTTGTGCTATTGATCTATGAAGTAACGCCCTCGGATATTCAATATTCCGCTGCCACCCAGATTTGGGGGTGTTACATGTAGCTTGGTTCCAATGCTTGTAATGTAATGATAGCATGATTATTTATGCTTGAAAAAGGTATGTAATTGATATGAATGAATTCCTTGTATGTGTTATAGCTAGTATAACCCCTAGCCATAACTTGATGAATGTATGTTTATGTCTTTTACTTTCTTTGCGTTGTTATGGATATAGGTTACTCTACGTTTTGTTAGGTTGAGTGGTATGGACAAGGGTAAATGAGTAGAATTTGTTTATGAATGTAGGAAGTTAGATATTTTGATTTTGGTAAGTAGATGACCATCCTATTTTGATCAAGGAGTATTGAAGTTGAAGCCCCAAGTGTCCATTGTTGTTTTGGTAAAATTCTTGTATGTTATATGGGTCAATTTCATTTTGGGACAAAACACAATAGTTAAACGATCATGAATGTCATGTGTGGGTTCAAAGCTCTGAGTGGTTAGTTATGTTTTTGTCAAGTAAATGTTGGTTGGGTTTTGGATGTGTAGCATTTGTGAGGTCAAAGAATGCGTTTGTAATGGTTCTTGACTTGTTGTTCTAGTGAAAGTCATTAATGGAATTTTTCGTGTGAAGGATGGTGCCATATGAAATTAGTTTAATGCAGGGCTTGTGTGGTTTGTGTCTTGAGGATTTGTTATGGTTGCTTTTGAGGGTCCACGCCATGTATGCCTTACAACTGGAGAGGGTGGTACCGTAGCCAACTTCAATTATTAATTTGGGTGAAGGGGTGGTGTGCCGGTAATCGTATTGTGGTACGGCGTAACTTTATGATCGTGTTATTGTTGTGGGCCGGTTACTGGCGCGTGCGGGGGGCGCGCGGTGGGGGGGGGGGGGATGGGTGGAGTGGGTGGGAGGGAGGCCAGGAGTAAGAGGAGGGTGGGGTGGAAGGAGGGATGAGTTTGGGGTGGGCCCAGTTTTGTTTGGCGTTCGTATCGGTTTTAACCTGGCTGGTAGGTTAACGCGTGTTTTCAGAGGTTGGAGGTGGGTCGGTTGAGTTAATGTAGATGCAGGGCACCACCCCGTGTGTTTGTGTGGTTGTGGAGGTGGGGGTTGTTTTTGGTTTTTGTGTGGATTATTTTAGTTGAGTTTATGTTAGTTTGTGGGGGTGGTTGCTTGTTGTTTTTGTTTACCTGGTATGTAATCATGATGTTAGGTTGGGGGGAATGGGTTGTTGTGTGTAGAGTCTATTTTTTAGTTGATAGGTAGGAGGGGGTTGGGATGGCGGGGTGGGTTGTTCTTGCGGGCTCTAGTCTGTGCGGCGGGTGCCTAGGCACTGGTTTCTGGTTCTGTAGGTGGTCCGAGGTAGGTTAGTGGGGTGGTATTTGGGTCTGTAGGTGGGTATAGGGGGGTAATGTACAACGATTAGTATAGTATAGTGTAAGGAGTTTCATACTTAGAGTAAAGTGTTCAATGTAAGTAGGTACCAGTACATATGACAGTACATTACGGAAGTACTACTTAGTTACTGCCCAGAGTTCAGGAGATGAGGAGGAGTTCATTTTTTAGTTAATACGCTAGAATAAGAAATGTTTCTAATGTTTAATACTGCTGAATATGATGGTAACAAGCTATGCCTGACTTGGTAGTAAGGATAAGTTTTCACCCGAGCCTGTTAGACTCTTGTGATAGAGATGGCGTATGTCTGAGTAGTTGAGATACGTGATAATCGATAGGATCTAGAGTTGTCGATAAGATTTATTGGAGATAAGGTTTGTAGAGATGATCGCCCGAGACGATAGTTAAGTAGTCGGATGATTATTGATATTGTTAACAGTTGATTGCGGCATAGAGGTAAGTTTTTGATAGTTGATAAAGAGATTATGTGAGTAGATATTGGATGTAGGAATATTAATTCGAATTTGGATAATTGATAGTTTATATGATGAAGATTGCGTTAATGATTTCTAACATGTTATTGGTTTAGATAAGGTTACTGAACGCTGGATAATCATCTTGTTATTTGTTGATGATATTACGTGAGATATATTAATGGCTGTGATAAATGATAAAAGCTCTTCGATAATAGAATTTACAGAGCGATAAGGATAAATGAGATATATTCGATTGCTGATGACGACCGGATTAAGAAGATCTTGGGGCGAAGTGATAGTTAATATAGTTAGGATAGCGACGAACGAGGGTTGATAAAGAGGGAGATTAAAGAGTATAGTGATAGACGTTCATGGCAGAACATAACGATGGTTGGATGTGGACGAGTTGGGAATAGCAGGGGAGATTAATATGATTTTTTTTGTCTCATCATTCCTCCCCCGATTTGTAGAACATGTAGATAAATAATGGTTAAGTACGTTACAGTGATTAATTGGGAGCATCAGATAAGGATACAGTGTTGTGGATATGATAAATAGGGATAGGATACTGGAAGATATAGATTATGGCGATTACGTAATAATTACTATTATTTGTTTTTCTCAATTGTAAGTCTGTTTGATTTCATAGTGTTTTTAAGATTAAAGTTTCCCTGATGATTTTTCCGTGATAAAAAGATACCTATAAAAGGGGATAGATTTGGTCGTGTTTGAATAACTCCTTCTTGTTAAAGGATGATTTATCGTCTATCAAGTGATAAATTTTAGATATAGACTAAGCAGATGTAAAGCGTGATTAAATAGGTCCTGAGAATTAAATGGAGATTATTTTCTGGGTGTGATAATAATATCCGTGTAATTAAAGGAATGCCTGATTAAGGTTTACGCTGATATGGTCTGTAGTGTTCTTTGAGTTTGATCGAATTCAGAGTGTGATTTTGGTGCGGTGATTATGTCATGTTATATGATGTTTAGGTTTCAGTACAGCATGCATATGTCTAGTTGAGGCATTTTGGGAACGTAGTTCTGTAGCTTGTTTGGGGTTGTGTTTTAGGGAGGTACAGAGGTATTTTTGAGGAGTGGTTGGCGAAGCGTCTGTAGTGTTCTCGTGTTTTTTCGGTGTGTGGGACGTGGGTGTGGGCGGGTGGGAGGTTTTCTGGGATGTTCGAAGGGCCCCCCCAGTACGGGGTATTATAGGTGGGCGGAGGGTCGTGTTAGTGATTTGTTGTGTTTTGGGAGTGATCGTGTAGCCATGTTTGTGCTTGTTGGGTTGTTGAAGCGGGGATTGCGTTGTGTGTCTTGTTGCGTTGGCGTATGTTATATGCGTGCAGCGTTGGTTGCTCGTTAGGTGTGATGTGTGCGGTGTGGGTGGATGTGATCCGGCGGGTGTTTCTTGTGGGGCAGTGTTGATGTGCGGTGGTGTTTGTTGGTTGGAAGCACATACCACGGTGTGCGGAGGGAATTGCTGTAGGAGCGTGACCGTGGTGTTTGTGCTTTCGTGTCTGTTGTTGGCTCTGGATACACTGTTGGTCGGGGAAGTGTGACCGGGGTGTGGTTAGGAGACTATAGTAGTGGGTAGTGGGGGGTGGTGTTGTTTTGGGGATTTATGAGTGACTTATATAAAAGTCAGCTGCGGCGTGGTGGGGGCGGGTGGGGGTGGAGTGGCCTTGAGTGGGTAGTTGATGCTGTGGTATAAGGTATATATATTATCCTTGTTTTCGGGCTGTTGTGTATTTTGGGTAGGTTGCATAGGCCTTTATTGATCATGATGTTACGGTGCGCCTCGTGACGTTGTGGGGGGGGTGGTGGTGTGGGTTTATTTTATGAGTTCCGTAGTAGATGCCCTGTAGTTGTAGGTTTTTTAAGGTTTAATTTGTTTAGTGTCGCGTCTAGGCAGTATGTGCTTAGATAGTGGCATCATCCTATGTGTATTAGATTCTAGAATCAGGTTGTTTCATGTGTGTTAAGTAGCGGTCAAGATCGGTTGTAACCCTTGTACTAATCAAGAGTTCTCGTTATTATCGCTATATTATTTTGATAGTTGTTTGCGATTGGGTTGGTATTCATTGTTGCATGTGTATTTTTAATTTGGCCTTTCCCTGTTCCATTTGATAAATACCTCTATAGTATCAAAGTGTTGTCTAGATTCTGCCTATACATGGCTATACACTTTAAAAATTATAACCAAAGTCTCATTTCTATTGTTTTATTTTGGATTCCTCATCCAATGGCTACAATACTGTTTACTGGTAAAGAATCGATAAAGGCATGGGTTCGATTCAAGTTCCTGTATAGTATGTCTTAATTGCTTGGTTATCAGAGCATGTGCTTGTTGAAGGAAATTTGATCTAGATGCTAATGGAGTTGGAAATTCTCAATCAATGTTTTGGCTAAGCTTCCCGTTGCCTCAATACTCGGGGACAGTATGGATGATCTGGGAGTATGGGATGAGTGGTGGTGGATGAGAGGGAGTATGAGATGTAAGTCATAGATGTGGCGTTGATCCAGGTCTCACTACTCGTTATTGTTAGATCCAGAGGTTCTGCTCTATGGCGAGGTCATAGAGAATTCGCGGAATTGCTTAGGTACCTATTCCATCCGTATGTAACAAGACTCAACCGCTCAGCACAGATGGTGCAAACTTAGTTAGACGATACATCAACGGAACAAAAGAGGTCTCCTGTTTGTCTTCTACTGCTTGAAGAAACCAGACATGCTAAAATGATGTATGGATGCTTGTATTAGGCCAAGTGTAACAGAAGTCTACTGCTCATGGCATTCTGGCGTCCCAATGAACAGAACTTTCCTCATGTGCAATTACCTCTGCTTCGCTACCTTAGTGCTATGCTTTATTTTTTTTTTTTTTTTTTTTTAATGCTCAATCATATGTTTGCCTTGCATGCCATTGACAATCTAAGCTCGTTTTGCGAGTTGAGGAAGGTATTATGGGGAATATTGATCAGCAAACATTTTAGCAAAGCCAACAAATAATGAAGCCAAAGCAAAGAGACACAGTATAAGGCCTTTTTGTTGTGACAGAATCAACACGTATGATAAAACTTTAGCTGCTCTACAAGCTCATTATATAACTTGATGGTTGACATATCTTTAACAGGGCTTCTATACGGCTACTACCTTGGTAGTAGATTGGCACACACAATTTCGGGATGTTGATTATCGCCTCCAAGATAGATTTTCCTGGAATGTAAAATTTTTAAGGAGCTTATCATCTAAATAGCAGAGATCTCATGGGGCAAGGTTGTAGTTTGGCTTCTATGAACAATACCTGATTTTTGATACTTTTGCGGGTTTTGGATTGATTTGTTCAACAATTTTAAAATTTGTTTGAACAGTAGGGTTTAAGTAAATCTGCTCGATGCTAGAATATGATGTATAAAAAACTTGGCCAATTTATTAACTGCTTCAGGTTGCACAGCTCGTACGTGCTGAATGATTATTTTTATTGTTAACCTAGGAAGTTAGTAACTACCGAATTCACCTCGAAGTTTTCTTTAGTAGTTTAGTGACTCCAGCCTAACCTACAAAGGATTTTTTTTTTTTATTGTTGGTTGTAATTCATGTCCCGATTGACCATTCCCCTCACCTGCGCTTATTGGTGGGTATTGTAAGGAGTTTGCATTTTTTGCCATTTTGGGATGCTTCTTTGGACATTGGACCTTTCTATCCACCACAGCTACACAAAACTAGGGTCTCATCTTAATGTTCAGGAAGACACTTCTTGTAGCCATAATACTTCATGATGTCATGATTTGGAGAATAATGGAAGTTATGAAATGGTAATCGTGACTGGTGGTATATGGTCACTACTTAAGCTATGAGGCGCCAAGAAGTTTCCTTATCATGGAGATAACTGGGAGGTAAAGAAAATCATCATTGATGGAAGCACAATATATAAGACTGCGTTATGATAAATCAAAGCTGAATGTTTCTATCGTACTTGCCATAAAATTGGGAATTTTTGCTCTGAGAATGCAGAGCAACTAGAAGTTCTAATGACAACAGAAATGGGATGCGAAATACAAGGTCCTTATAGCCTCAACAAGAGACACTGGTAATGCTAAAGATTTTGAGGATGCTTCTGTATAAGGCCAATGTAGTGCTATAGATAGGGTGTTGGATGTTGATTGGAGGGACATGGCAAAAAGAGCAGCTCCAAAAGATAGAAATTCAAGGGAAAAACATGGTTCTCTCACTACGAAATTCTCAGATTCTCTGATTAGGGCTTGCTGGGCATACCTATTAAGTATGATTTAATCTGTATTCTATATATTCTTTGCTCTCTCTAAATATTTCATGTATGTTCTATAGAAACAGTCATGTTGATTTGTTGATTGTGTTAAATTAGTTTGATACTCAGAGATTTTCAAAGCAGCTACATACAATAGAGGTTCTAGCAACTTTAGAAGAAACCATATTATTTTAATTTAGAGCAACTTGAAGATCTTTTTTCCTTTTATGATGGCGAATGGGAAAAATTGATATACTTAATAAGAAGTGTAGGTACAATAATAAGAATATAACGATGGGATGATTACTTATGGATATAACTTGAAAATAAAGTTTTTTAAACAAGAAAAAAAGGGGTTTTGCTGTTTAAGATTGCCAAAGTTTGAATAGAATCTGCTAAAGACTTTTAGAAGATACTGGTTAGCAAGTCCAGATATAATAACCAAGAGTATGTTAGTAAATAGGGTTTTGGTACTTTAATGTTGATCCCCAGCACCTAACCTCAGTCCATCCTTGATTATTAATAGTCACTAACATCCTCGTTAGATCATTATCTTTTTCAGCTGGGTCTTGAAGAATTCAAACAACTCCTGAGGTTACTTGAGTTAATGCGTCCTAGGGGATTCTAGTTTATAAGCCATTGACCATTGGATGACTTGATAAAGAGTCAAATAATTCTAAGGAGAATTCTATGATTGAACTACCCTTTGGAACAAAATCAAAGATCTTTAGATACTGAATACTAGCTAAGTTAAGGACTTCACTATAAGCGTTAGGACATAAAGATTGGAAAGAAAAGTTTTTTTGTCCTGACTAATCTTGTTAGGGAAGTAGAAACCTTAAGAAAGTTAGAGAGATAATGAGCCTCATAATTATTGAAGATTGTTGGTGTCAGTAGTTTGTTGGGGTTTGTAAGGTTGAATTTGTCACGTTGATGAGGCTTGCCACTTTAATGAGCCTAACTCCACTAAGGTTGAAAAGAAAACTTTAGTCCATTACCAGACGAGAATACCTATGAAGAGTTGTGTTACAACCTATGAAAAACCAGTTGGAGTGTCAGTTAATTAGGTACGGTTAGGTATGAAGAGATGTTACTGGCCACACAAGACCTAGGGGTGAAACTCAAGGATATTGGAATGGTCAAAAATCAATTCCAGTTTAGCGATTTGGATGTTTGGGTTGTACTTTGTGTTTATATAACAAGGCATGTTTCTATAATGTGGAAGTTTTGATCACATTCATACAGCCTATCCTCCTTAACCGCCAGAGGGGAAAGAATAGTAAAGTGGACAATTATCTATAAACTAAAAGGATCATACTTCACGACTATTATTTAACTCTCATTCCTATTATGCCTCACAAAGCTTTTGGATCCAAGAGCCTAGTAGAATGGAAGACTGGAATATTAATAGATGCGTTATTTTGCAAAGGCCATGTTAATTCTGTTTTTGGGTTTGGTCATATCCTGTAAAAACGGTTACAGGTAGATCTAGTTTAGTACTGCTAGGTTTTTAATACTCGTCTAGGCTGGCAGTATTATATAATGCTCATCCCCAAACATCATACACGTTCATTGTGCATAGCACATAAGGACATATTTTCAATATCCTAGCACAAGTCATCTGTTTACAGGCTCTAACTTTTATTAGGATGAATCATCAGATTAATTAACAAACATACGAGTTGCTTGTAATCAAAGGTTTAATACTGGTAGGCAATAACTTCTGTTATATATAGTAAGGGCTATGGGATTTATATGCCCCTGCTTACAGCGTAACCTCAGATCACTGCTTGGGTTTGAGACACATCAAACCCATTGGCCCTGCATCACTGCTTTTCAACAAATATAACTACATGGATTGCACGAGGCCAGATCCAAGTCAGTAACTGGTCCTTGGGTCACCAAATGTTAAACTAAAACTTCATAAGTTATTACTATGTGACCAGTGCATATTCACAGCCTAAATGGATACGGCCTATTGTTGATAGTGGATGCTCATGGCAAATGCCTGGAAACAATCCATCTTTCAGATGTCAAAGACTTTTTGATGCGACTGGTTATGTTACTTTTGGTGGAGGTGCTATTATGGGTGGTAGACATTATTGGCAAAGGTATTATTAAAACTCTGTATAATCTTGATTTTGAAGATGTATACTTTGTTAATGAGTTAAAGTTCAATCTCTTTAGTGTCTCACAGATGTTGCTGACCAAAAAGCAATATGTTCTCTTTTTACTGACTTACTGAATGTCCTTGTCACTATCTCCTAATTTTAAGTTGCCCGGATGACTGATGAAAATCAGATAATTCTCTTAAAAATTCTAGACAGTACGATAAACATGTACAGCTTTTGATATGAAAAACTTAGTTCCTATAAGATGTTTAACTTGTCTATTTGCAAAGGCTTACATCTGAAAGAATCAATGCTCTGGTCATAGAAGGCTTGGTCATAAACACTAATTGTAAGAATATAAATTAAACTTGTCAAAGAAATCTTGTAAGAGATTCTGCCCTTAAAAAGAGAAGCATTTGAGATATGATCCACCACCCAAACTGTGATTGCCTGGTCTTAAAGGCCCAAGCCAAACACATGTAGCTACCGCGACCTAATGTAAGACCAAAGGCCTTTAATGTCCCATTACTAGGCAATTGTTTATGCCCCCCTGCCTGATGGATCTCTTTAGTCCACACTTCCTGTTAGTAGACTTATAATGCATAAAAAGTACTGCTTAGTAGTCACTCTAGAATGATTGAGAGTAGATTTTCATGGGTTTTCTTTTTAACAATTAAGGATGTGAAACATAGTGAGTATCCTTATTAAATTTTTTTATCATAAGATGCCTAGAAAACCTAGTGGATAAATGAAAGCTAATAATATCAGAAGTGATTATGGGAAGAGTTTAAATTAATAACAAAGACTGCCCCCTGGATGCGAATATTTATGTAGGAAAAAAGGTATTTAAAAGACGAATTAGTAGTGTAGCTATGACTCCTCAGCCAAAATGGTGTTGCTCGGAAAGGAAGAATTGCCGACACTCTTCGTGGGTGCCTAAAACAATGTTAGATGAATCTATATGTTACCTACACACAGTTTGCGCCAGATAAGCAGTCTATTACTGCTTGCTATGCTACAGGAATAGGGTCTTAATAGTCAAAGCCTCATAAACAAGACTCCTTATGAACTCTTTGGAGGTTTTATAAACCAGCTCTAGGATTCATGAAACCTTTTGGATTTTTGGATGCTCATGTTACTATTCTCTATACGTTAGATAATTTAGGCAAGTTTAATGGAAAGTCGTGTGAAGGTTTTCTTTGTTGAGTTATTCCTTAAGTCAGCAAAGCTTTTAGGGTATTACAACATTAGAACCAGAAATGTTTAGGAAAACTTGCATATTGGGTTTTCTTAGCTGAATAAGCCGTATGATAGAAGGAAATGGTCCTCCCTAAGTAGGACTGTTTGATCTTGATTCTATCTAAACCAGACATCAAGGAATTATGTACCACGTGGATTTACTGACCAGAACTTTTTCTAATGACTTTGCCAGGTATCAAGGAGTTTCCTAAGTCCTAGTCCATCTTCTAACAAGATCAGACTGTTAATAATAATGCCAATTTGGAAGGATTGCTTCTTATTTTGGGGTATATCTTCACCAAGATTTGTTGCCGACTGACTCAAATTCGAAGATAAAGATGACTTACATGATGCGATTGATACTTACACAAAAATTCTCATGATGATAGCACAGTCTTTAAGGTTATTATGCCGTACTTGCTGCAATCAATAAAATGTTAATACGTGCCCCCAGGCAAGAAATTAAACTGCCTCTGGTAGTAGACCGAGTTTAGTAATGCATCTCCACTGCAAGTTAATACTGATTACTCCTGTAGACTTGGTAGGGACCTATTCCTGAATCTGGAAGTCACACAAGTGTGGAGGACATGTAAATTGAATTGGGGAACATTCCACAATAGTATGCCCCCCATGTTCCTACCAATTCCCCTCCTCGCATAAGAATTCACAAATGCATTATCCTAATTAGCATGTGATTGGTGTATGTGCATGTCATATGTTCAAACAAGATGGATTGAAATACTTCTTACTCACGTCTTCTTACTGAACAAGGATAACTTCTTACTCTGAACAAGGATTTCTTAGTGCTATATATGAAGGGAAGACTCATCAGGATCTTCATACATGTCTTTTTGCTTGTTTCCTCTCTCAGGAAGAACCAAAAAGAGTTTCTAAAGCTCTTAGTGATCCAGCATGGATAGAAGCAATGCATGAGGAACTCCTACAGTTCAAACTACAAAAGGTCTGGATTCTTGTGGATTTACCTAAAGGTCATAGAGCAATTAGTACAAAGTGGGTATACAGAAATAAGAAAGATGAAGGGGGGATTGTCATCAGAAACAAAGCAAGACTTGTTGCTCAAGGACATACTCAAGAAGAGGGCATAGACCATGATGAAGTCTTTGCACCTGTGGCTAGAATTGAGGCAATCAGAATGTTCATAGCTTATGCTTCCTACATGGGTTTTATGGTCTACCAAATGGATGTAAAAATGACTTCCTGTATGGTCAGATTGAAGAGGAGGTATATGTATGTCAACCTCCTGGTTTTGAAGATCCTGACCATCCTGATAAAGTCTATAAGGTAGTGAAAGCATTATATGGCCTGCATCAAGCACCAAGAGCTTGGTATGACACTTTGGCCAATTATCTTTTATGCAATGGTTTTCAAAGAGGAAAGATTGACCAAACATTATTCATCAAGAGTCAAAAGGGAAATATCTTGCTTGTTCAAATATATGTGGATGACATTATCTTTGGATCTACAAAGAAGGAGTTATGTGATGAGTTTGAGAAGCTTATGAAAGATAAGTTTCAAATGAGTTCTATGGGAGAACTTACCTTCTTTTTGGGTTTACAGATCCAACAGAAAAAGAAAGGCATTTTTATCAGTCAAGATAAATATGTCAATGAGATTTTGAGAAAGTACAACTACTAAGATGTGAAGTCTGCCTCTACTCCAACATATTTGGAAAAGCCTTTGGTACAAGATGGAGATGCTGCTGATGTTGATGAACATCTTTATAGATCTATGATAGGATCTTTGATATATCTTACAGCATCCAGGCCAGATATCATGTTTGCAGTCTGTGCATGTGCAAGGTTTCAGGTTTCTCCAAAGACATCCCATCTCTTAGCTGTTAAGAGAATCTTTAGATACCTTAAAGGAAAACCATCTTTAGGACTTTGGTATTCTAAGGATTCTCCATTGGAATTAGTTGCTTACACTGACAGTGACTATGCTGGAGCTACACAAGATAGGAAGTCAACCACTGGAGGTTGTCAGTTTTTGGGAAATAGGCTAATCTCTTGGCAATGCAAGAAACAAACTGTAGTTGCCACTTCTACAACTGAGGCTGAAATACGTGGCTGCGCCAAGTTGCTGTGGACTGGTTCTCTGGAGCCAAAACCAACAGATCGATATGGGTACAATTCATGATTACTGTTATTTATATTGACAATTAATAGTAATATCTATGCTTAATAGAAAATCCTGTTAACAATTCTAGAAAAAACCAAAACATATAGTAGATTAGGCATCATTTTATAAGAGATGTATGCTAAAAAGTTAATTCAATTGGCATAAAATGACACTGACATAATGTAGCAGGATCTTCTTACAAAATTTTTTGATGCTGGTACATTTCAGTACTTGGTCTCAAGTATTGGAATGCTAAATCCCTAATGCCCATATCTCTTGTTTGTTTTTGTAAAGTTTGTTAAATGTTAGTACTGTTAAGTCTTTGTAAATTAATACTGCTAGTTATAATCTTAGTACTGTAGTATATTTTAAAATGTTGTCAAATGTTTATATATATGTTAGTATGTAGTTATTTCTATGTCTCACTGTTAATCCTGTTAGTAACATTTTAATACTGCTAAACAAGAAAAATGGTTAGATTATGTTTTTCTTGGTTTTGAGCTAACTCTTTCAGGATAAGCAATGAAGTGTGAAATTGGTTACTCAATGATGCATTATTTGAGGGGAGGAATGTTGTTTGTTCTTAAAAGTGTTGGTTTTAACACCACACAACAAATGGTCATCAGTTCACCATGTCTTATAGACATCAAGAATTGACTAGTCCAGAGCAAACGGCTATTGGTAAAGACTTCTCAAATCCGTTAATAGTTGATTTTAGAGTTTACTCAAAACTATATGGTTATCAATGCACCATGTTTTTAAAATGAAGCATTGGCTAGTCCAAAGCAAACGGCTATTAGTAAAGACTACTCAAATCCGTTAATGGCTGGTAGTTTGCCAAAAACTATACTTTGTGTGAATTTGTGAGCCAATGAAATAGAGAGAATTGGTGAGCTTAAAAACAGAAAGAGAGATGTGTGAAAAACAGACAGAGTGCAAAGTGAGTTAAAAGAATTGAGAGATAAAATGTGAGCTTAAAAACAGAAAGAGAGATTGTGTGAAGCTATTTTTGCATAATACAAAACTTTGGAGTTTGTACTGCTTTTGGTGGAGAAGTTAATACTGCTAGGCTTATTTTAGTACTGCTAGACCAAATTTGGTACTGCTGGATGACGTTAGTAATGTCTTGAGGCCTAACGAATATTCATTAATAAATAGAGCCGTTGAGATATTTTCGCCAAATACGTATGATATAGGGTGTGACTAATTGGACTTTCATGATCTTTCTATATATACGTTTGATTTAATCATGATAAACTCAAATTTCTTTCAATTAACTTTCTCCAGCCTTCATATTTCATAAAACATTCATATCCACACGATTACTCAACTTTTAATTTTTCATGGTAAATTTAGAATTTTGGGACAACAGCACAACTTGGTAGCGTTTTTAGGAGAAAATCTATAGGAAAGTGGAAGGGTTTCATCAGAGTCATCGATTTCCTAAGACGAAGTCAACATTGCTATGCCCTCACAAAGAAGCCAGTGTTTATAGCTTCTTTTATCAAACAATTTTGGGAGGTCTGCTGAAGCTATACTGATGATACTGGAGAAGACTAGAGTACTGTACCATTGATGGGCACTCAACAATATCATGAAGCATCTTTATGTAATGAATCTCCCAAGATAGTGATCAAATTGATAGTAATTAACTTCTATACCCAAACTCGGTGTTTTTGAGCTAGTTGGAACTCATAGATATCACACAGATCAGATTAGTTACTTTTCAAAAAAGGGTGCTTTTTTCACCCAGAATGGAGGTTTTTATTCACACTATTCTTCATTGTCTTAGCCTAAAGAAGACTGCTTGGGAGCAGTTTAGTAGTAACATTGCAAATGTTGTTATCTGTTTAGCTACCAATAGGAGATATAATTTTTCTAGGTTGATTTTTTAAGCATATGGTGTTAATTTTCATGCCCCCATAAGTTTTTATATGTACCATAGGTTCATTTAAATATGCCTTAGATATGCAGAGGAAACAACTTCAACAACACTCAAGAAACATTTTATGTACATCTCTTAGCATCAAAGTTTTACAATATCAGCGGCCTCAAGGGATTTTGTCTGGCCGAGAAGTGGCTTGATTTCCTACAATGCTAAATGGTTTTGAACCTTCACTTCACTTCAAGAATCATTCTCCACCTTCACACTCATTCGAACCTTCTTTTGAACCACTACTGATGCATACCACTGCTGCTGTATCATTCCCATCTCCAACACAATCATCCACCAACCAACCATCACTAACAGCATGATCATACCACTCCAACACAAGCAACACAACCATCACCTGAAATAGAACAACATATTCCTACACCCCATGACTCACCTCTCCATGCTGTTCACTCACATGAAAGTGATGAGGGTAGTTTGAAACTCATTGAATTGACGAATTTGGTTACCAAACTCTCTGAGAGAATTGGCGTTTTGGAGGATGATTTGAAGAAGACCAAGCTAACTTACAGTGCTGCTGTAACTAAGCTCATTCTAAGGGTAAAGAAATTAGAAGCTCAAGTCAAGACTGGGAAATCAAGGAAAAGAGCAAGGGTTGTTCTTTCTGAAGATGATGAAGATGTTGAAGATGATTCTTCCAAACAGGGGAGGAAATTATCTGATGCAGAGGTTCAAGAGAAAGCAAGCACTGAAACTGAACCTATTATACAAGAAGCTACTCCCACTGAAGTCATTCAAGATCAAGGAAGCAGTGAGAAAGAAAATTCTGAAGTTAGTACTGCTGGAGCAACAAAAGATACCGCAAGTGAAGTTCCAGTGGTTAGTGCTGCTGAGGAAAATATTAGTACTGCTGGAAGAACTGTTACTTATAAAAGAAGGAGTGAAGAGGAAAGGATAAGAAAAGACAAGGGAAAAGCAATAATGATAGAGCCTGAGCCCAAGAAGGAGTCTAAGAAAGAGATTGAACAAGAAAGGTTGAGTTTTGCTAAAGACATCAGACTGCAAGAACAAATGAATGAAGAACAAAGGGCATAGATTGCAAGGGATGAAGAAATTGATAGATAGTGAGATGAAGAGGAAAGGCAAAGAGCTACGTCTGAAGCCAATTCAACTAAGGAGATAGATTGGAATGATCCTTCAGTCATAAGGTATCATGCTCTAAACATGAAACCAAAGACAATTGCCTAAGCAAGGAGGAATATGGTTAAATACTTGAAGAATCAGGGAAACTACAAGATTAGTGATTTCAAGGGAATGTCTTATAATGAGATTAGGCCAATTTTTGAAAAGGTTTGGGATTTTAACCAACATATTGAGCCTATGGATTTAGATCATGGAAGTGAAAGAATGAAGTCTCCTGAAAAGATGGAAGAAGATGCTGAGAAGGAAGATCTCAAAGGATACTTAGACATAGTTCCAAGAGAAGATGTTGCAGAAGATGT